>CAJHQP010000844.1:0-147488 GCA_905132765.1 Moricandia arvensis | reverse complement strand
CAAGCCTTGAAGCAGATTGAGTCCTTGATTCTTTGTTTGCAAGGATTATCAAAGCTTTTACCCACCTACAAGAGATCCAGGGAGTTAGAGCCTATCCAAGGCCGTATTAAGAAGTGTTGACATGAATACATCAAGAGATAAAAGACAATTCAATCAAAAGAAGAAGCAGTGTTTAAGTGAAGCTTGAGGAACAAAATTGTTCGTACTACCTTGCCCTTCTTGGCATGCAAGTAAAGAGGAAGTGCTAAATGGATCAGAACTGGTTACCCTAACCATAAGACTTCTTTCTGGTCTCACCAAGACTATATGGACGTTAGAGACAAGAAAGAAGTCACATGTGATCTGAAGAATTTGAATCCTTGGGAGAATTTGAATCTCGGGACCACTTCAAACTTGTCTCTTTCTCTGCTGCTGGCTGCGCCAATTTGGCTGTTTCTGATTTATTTGTTTCTTATTTTCTCTTCTGTCTGCTTGCCTAGCGTTTCCCTATTTATGGGTTGTTTCCATAATCACATTAAGCAAGGATAATCATTTCTCTCCTTCTCTCTCTCTCTTAGATTTTGAAATGTCTCTCTCTCTCTCTCTATCTCTCTCTCTCCTATCTCTCTCATGTGCTTCATGTTCTTCAGCTTCCAGGAAGTTAACTCTTTAAATCTTATTTTCTCACATAAACTCCTTCTACATCTCATATTCTCACAAATCTCACAGCACGGACCGTACGACCGACTATACGGACCACTCTATGAGAATAGAAAGTATTTGAGGTGATGATGATGTGACTTGAGTGTTTGGGTGAGTGAAAAAAGAAAATGAATGGAAGATTAAGAGTAACCAAGAATGAGAGTTTTGAGAGTATAGAGAGATTATGAGAGATTGAGAGTGTATGAGACGTAGAGAGAATATGAGGGTGTATGAACCAGAGAGAATAAAGAAGGAGGAGACTCTATTCTCCTTAGGAATTTCGTGGGTACATGTAGGGGGCTTTATAACCAAGTTAGAATACAAATCAACAACACTAAACTAACAATAAAACAATGAAGTTAAAATATTATTATTGTAGGAAATGAAGTTTAGAGCTGGTTGACAGACTGGTGTGGAGCAGGCTGTGGCATGGACAGTCTGGCACGTCCAGAGAAAGAGAAAGTGAGTGGAGGAAGATGGCACATTCAGCTTGGTGTGATAGTGACAGGTCCAGCTGCTTCTCCAAAGCATCTATTAAAGCACCCATGTGACTTTTACTTCCACTTCTCCAAACCAGAACTGAGTACTTCCATTCAAAACTGATTCCTGTTACTTCAGGAGGCTCCCAACGTCCATATTAAGTCTCCCAACTCCTTTCTTGCCTTGCAGGGTAAGATAGGGCAAGATGAGTTGCTTGTGGAGGAGACTGTACAGACAGATTCAAATCTGCTAGTTCCAGATCCATGATTTGCTTGCTCATGATTTGATTGGTCTCTTCATCAAATCCAGCTTTGTTTATTCTTCATTCCAACACACCCCTCAAGCTTGACCATAGGAGAACCTTGGGCAAGCTTGGGAACTGTGATTACTTGCCTCATTAAATGTTGAACTAAATAAGAGATGAGGTTATAAACTATGGATGACGGTTGAAGAATATTGAGGAAATGAAGAGGAAGTAAAATGGTGATGTGCTTACAAGTCCGTACAAGTTGGTCGTACAGTCTTAGGTCGACCAAAGTAAATTTGGGTCGACCAAAGTTAATCCGGATAAAACCAGAGAAGTTACCTTCCCGCGGATAAGCTCTTCCTTCCGTCTAGATGCACTGAACCTTAATAATAAGGTTAGTCCACGGATGGACAGGCTGGCAAAAAGCATCTTGTCAAGATGCTCGTGTGAAGCTTCTGGTCCATGCATGTTGAATTAGTTGCGCCCAAGACCTTGACTTCACATGCTTTGTGTTGAAACCTTATCTTGTATCCGTTAAGCATAACCATAACCTCTTTTATATATTTGTAACCTCACTCATTAATCAAAAAGCAAGTATTCGAGTTTCTTTCTTTTCTCTCTAGTGTTCTTGAGGATCCATAACTGGTTTCTTAGAAAGGCTCCACCTTTAGTCTCAAATATCTTCTAGTCTCTCTTAAAGTATTTGTTACTCGTATAAACTCACATTCCTCTTTAGTTTTCATTGTATCAGAGCCAGGTTCACTTGAATCTGTGTTTTTATTTCGTCTCCTAACAAAGGACACTCAAGAACACCTTTTTCATCCGTGAAGATTCAAGATGGAGGGTACAAAGACTACGGTGATTCCAGTTACTCTAAAAGGACGAAACTACCTCCTATGGTATCGTGTAGTGAAGACAGCAGTGGGGAGTAAGGGTTTCTGTTCAGGCTTAAACTCAATGAATTGAAAACAATGTATGGGTCAGTTATATCAGTGATCATGTTGCAGCTTAATGGACAGTTTCAAGGTCTCATTGGAATGATCTATGCGGTTCTAGATAGAGAGAAGAGAAGATGTCTTGGTACAACAGCACGTAGAGGATCCAAATCCCATCAGGAGACACTCCAATACTCAGCTAAAGTCGTGGACCATCATGAAAAAGGAAGAGATGGCCAAGAAGAACCACCTTGTTGGTTTATTTCCTTTATTTGTAATTTCAGTTTTTGTAAACCAAGTTCTAATAGGATTAGGAGTAATAAACCAATTTAGAATTGGATTAGGATTAGGATTAAAATTAAACTAAACCATTCTGGTTTATGATTAGGGTAGCTTTTGCGTTTCTATTTATCATTGTACGCAGCTGGAAGTTTTCATCAATCGACATATTTTACAAAACTGTTTTTTTCTGGTGCAAAACAAGATTGTTCTTGAGATCTTTTCTCTTTGGTCACATTGTAGACGTGTTATGCATCAGATTAAGGAAGAATTCAACTTCTGTGATCCATCTCAGACACTACCCAGGGTTATCTTGCGTTTGAGAGTAGCAAAACAGCTTCTGAACAATCCATAGTTCTTTAGCAAAGTCCATCATCATCATATATCATACACGCACGCCCCCCTTCAAGTGATCCAGGGAGAGACAGCCATTCCAGGGCCATACCAAGTGGTATCAGAGCCACTTGAAAGTTAGGGTTTGTGTTCTTAATCTGAAACCACATTATCTGACAGTTACCCTCAGATCTACAATGTCTTCTATTGAGAGAAACAGAAAACTTAGGGAGAGAGCTGTGCCCAAAGCAAAAAGAGAGTATTGGCAAGTGATGAGAAGAATCAAGGAGCAGGCTGAGGTTGAGAGAGAGTATCAACTCGTCCTGGAAGAAAACCTGCAAAGGCGCAGACTTGATTACTTGCATAGCCAGCAGTTCCAAGAAATAATAACCCAAGAGATCGAAAAATCAGTCAATGCTTTTGTGCGAGATCAGCAAAGGAGGTCTGAATTATCATCAAAACCAGATCGTGAGAGACTGAAAGCTCCTGATCTAAATCCACCTGAGGAAGCACGACCTGAAGAAGCAAAGAAACTTGTTTTGGATCAGTTTAGGTCGTGGTCTAAGCCAACTTTAAAACATGCTGAGGAGATTGAGTCAAAACCGGCAATTTCTTTTCAGGAACAACACTTGGATGATCAACTGAAACAAGAGGAGATATCGAGAGTTATGTGTGTTCACGTGCCTGGTCAAAACCATGCTGAAGTAGGAGTTGTTGGTGGATCATCTAAAGCTACTGATTTAGTGCTTGCAGATTTGGTTGATCAAGGTGATGCTGAAACTGTTTCTTCTGATCAACTAGCCAAACCTCTTGTGTGGGTTCAGAGACATCTCGTGGACCATCTAAGGTTTTTCAAGGGTCTGCAACAAGTTTTTTTTGAACCAGGAGGAATTTCGTTTGTGTTTGATATTCAATCTTGATTTGCAGAGTTCATTCACTCTTGAAAAACAAGATGTGTGGTCAAATCCTTTTGAAGTAAGAGAGGATGGAATGATCCAAATCAGCTGCAGTGGCATGATAGGAGAGTTGGGAGGCAAAACCTGCCTGATCAGGTCCTCAACTGATCAGAACAAGTTGAGAAGAGCAAATCAGGAACTAGTTGTGGTTAAATAGAAGCCGAAACTGGAGGATGAGTATGGAGACCAATGCACACGACCACCTGACAAGAAGAAGATGAAACTGAAAGTACATGGTCCCATGTCAACGAGTAGGACACGTGTAGGGTCATCCTGGTGTAAAGCAGTCAGCTTCAAACTCAAAAAAAGTGAAGGAATCATATGCCTTAAAAGCTACATAGAGTGAGAAAAGTTCCAAGTTGTCGCTGAGACATGAAAAGGATTCCAGCTTTGTGTTTGACCCTAGAAGGACTGGAGAGGTGATGATATTTCTCATTGTCAGGTCATGCACTTTGGAGTTGAGTGATCAAGGTTCTATCATCATACAGACCTTGGATTTGAAGACAAATCATTGTAAAGGAAGATGGGATGGTGGGATCCTTGTTCAGGCTTAAACTCAATCGATTGAAAACAATGTATGGGTCAGCTATACCAGTGATCATGGTGCACCTTAATGGACAGTTTTAAGGTCTCATTGGAATATCTATGAAGTTCTAGATAGAGAGAAGAGAAGATGTCTTGGTACAACAGCACGTGGAGGATCCAAATCCCATCAGGAGACACTCCAATGCTCAGCTAGAGTCGTGGACCATCATGAAAAAGGAAGAGATGGCCAAGAAGAACCAGCTTGTTGGTTTATTTCCTTTATTTTTAATTTCAGTTTTTGTAAACCAAGTTTTAATAGGATTAGGAGTAATAAACCAATTTCGAAATGGATTAGGATTAAAATTAAGCTAAACCATTCTGGTTTAGGATTAGGGTAGCTTTGGCGTTTCTATTTATCATTGTACGCAGCTGGAAGTTTTCATCAATCGACATAGTTTACAAAACTGTTTTTTCTGGTGGAAAACCAGATTGTTTTTGAGACTTTGTTTTTTTGTTCACATTGTGGACGTGTTATACATCACACTAAGGAAGAATTCAACTTTTGTGATCCATCTCAGACACTACCCAGGTTTATCCTGCGTTTGAGAGTATCAAAACAGTTTCTGAGCAATCCATAGCTCTTTAGCAAAGTCCATCATCATCATATATCATACACCCATGCCCCCTTCAAGTGATCCAGGGATAGACAGCAATTCCAGGGCCGTACCACACATCCTCAATGATGAAGCTCCAAAACTCATTACTCAAGAAGGCGACAATGAGATTGTCGTGTGTGATGAAGTGGATCCATGAAGACAACCTGGTGATGTCTATCCTTCAAAGCTCTCTAGATCCGCCGATATTAGAGGCATAAAGCTACTGTGAGAAGGCAAAGGACCTGTGGGATACACTCCAGAAGGTGTATGGGAACATCTCTAACCTTACTCGTGTGTTTGAGATCAAGCGAGCTATCAACAACTTAGCACAAGAAGATATGAAGTTCACCAAGCATCTTGGAAAGTTTAGAGATTTGTGGTCGGTGAAATTTTAAGAGAACAAGAGTAATAGAGAAGAATACGAGAGAAAGAGTAAAGAGAATTCGAGATTTAGATAAGAGAATGCTTGATGTTCATCATGAACAAGAGAGAGAGAGAGAGAGAATCAAAATGTTTTCTTGTTTATTATTCTGAGCATAAGTTACAATATATAAAGGAAGGTTAATCTAATCCACAAACGGTCATAACAGGAATGGTAACCAGAGTGTTAACGTGGACACATTAAGGTGAGGGCGCGCCTTGTTTTTCATTGCTTGGATGAGGAAGCTTGATGCCTTTGGCTTCTTGACTATATCCTTTCTTCTTTCCAACTCAAGCGAGAGTGTAAAGGTTAAGGCTATTTCTTTCTTATCCGCAACCTTATCCTCCTTCTTTACGGATCAAAGATAAGTTAACTACACTTTTAACCTTCCATGCTTTTACCTTAGCTTCCTTTCTTCCTTGCCACCCAAGTTCAAACCCCAGGTAGGTAAGGATGGTAAATTGTACGGCCAAAAGTGATCCGTACATACTGCCCTATTTTTTTCCCAATACCAAAATATGTTTTTGGTCGAGTTAAAGTGGGTTTTGGTCGAGTGGTCCGTACAGCCAGCCATATGGTCCGTACGGTCAGTACTATCCGTACGGTCTGTACTATCCACACACTCACCTAACTTTGCACCAACTTCCTCTTGATCTCATTTCTCATCCTAAGCAACTTCATCATCTTATTTATTTACTCAGATCAACACTCCCCCTCAAGCTTGACCATGTGGCACAAGTCAATCTTGGAATGCCATTAGATCTTCCTCATTAAAAACCTCACCAAAGGAAAACCTTTTTTGGGATAAAACCTTTGATGAGGGAAAAAGAGTAAAGACCTCATCACGAGGGGATTAGTTGCTTGGAGTAAGGTAAATGAGTCCTAATCTGGTGTGAATAGACTCAATAACCTTTTGCCTTGCTACCTTGGTAATAACGTCTGCCAATTGATCCTCACTCCTTGTGTAACATGGTAAGATGTCCCGAAATCCAATCATCTGTCTTACTTTGTGGCAGTCCACATCAATATTCTTGGTTCTCTTGTGGAATACTGAGTTTGTTGCAATGTTGATGGCCGCTAGGTTATCACAATGCATAGTCATTGGTGTAGCTTGCTCAACTCCCAAATGCTTCAGTATCTCTTTGATCCACACTAGTTCATTCATCAGCTTAAACATGGCCCTATACTCTGCCTCAGCACTAGAAAAAAGACCACTTTCTTCTTCTTGCTTTTCCAAGTGTCCAGGTTCCCTCTAATGAAGGTGCAATAGCCTGTGGTGGACCTCCTATCAGCTCTATCCCCTGCCCAATATGCATCAAATTAGCCGACTAATTCAGTACTCTCATTAAAACCCATCCATACTCCTTGGCCTGGTGATCTGTTGAGGTAGCTTATGATTATGTCCACCATCCTCCAATAATGTTCCCTTGGCTATTGCATATGCTGGCTCACCTGGTTCATAGCAAAACAAATATCAGGACGTGTAATGGTCAAGTATATTAGCTTACCAACCATCCTCCTATAGAGTTTAGGTTCTTCAAAGTATTGGTTGTTCTCAGTATCCCCCTCACGTGGGACCTTATACCCATCCTCCAGTGGCATTTTCGCTGTCTTCCCACCAAGTTTACCTGCATCTTTCAAAAGATCAAGTGTATATTTCCTTTGGGACATGAATAAGCCTTACTTGGATCTACATATCTCAATTCCAAGGAAGTATTTTCATCTCCCTAAGTCTTTGATTTCAAACACAGATTTCATATAGTCTTTTGTATCTTGTATACCTTCTTTGTCACTTCTAGTTATGATGATATCATCAACATAAACTAGAAGGAAAATGATACCTGAGGCTGTGGTGAGTGTGAAGAGGGTGTGATCCAAATCTGACTTCGTGAAGCCTCGCCCATTCAAAGTAGTACTCAACTTGTTATACCAAGCTCTAGGCGACTGCTTCAAACCATATATAACCTTCTTCAACCTCAACACATTTCCTGGTTTCACAAGACTCTCAAGACCTTGTGGTGGTTTCATGTAGACCTCATATTCAAGTTCCCCTTGTAGGAATCATTCTTTACATCCATTTGCCAGAGGTCCCACTTCAGATTGGTTGCAGCTGATAGAATAATCCGAATAGTGTGGAGCTTAGCAACTGGAGCAAAGATGTCTATGTAGTCTTATCCATAGGTTTGAGTAAAACCTCTAGCCACTAGTCTTGTCTTCTTCCTATCTATCTTCCCATTTGGTAGAAACTTGATGGTGAATATCCATCTACAAGTCACTGCCTTCTTTGCTATGGGTAATTCACTTTCATACCAAGTCTTATTTTTGATCATTGCATTTGCTTCATCAGAAACTGGGCTTCTCCACTCTTCATCTTCAATAGCCTCTTCATAAGACCTTGGCACTTGGTTTTCATCGAGGATTTTAGTTGTAAGACCCGATCCTGGTCCATTGAACCCCAACCAGATCCAAGTCTTACCCTAAACAATACTAAGGATGATTCCGGTTTTAAGCCAATAGTTCCTAAGTCATTTTAAGCAAACCGAGGTTCATTCATTTCAAAGTTAGAATCAATATCAAATAAGGGGCAAACAGATTATATAAATATAAACCAAAGTGATACAAAGTATTCATGTGATCCAAGTTGCACAATAGGCTATCATAAGTTCATAACTAAAACGTTTCTACCCCTTAACCCACACACACATCCATCCCGGCTTGAGTCCTCACGGTTCCTTGGCCATGCCACGGTCCATGTCCTTACCTGAAACCACACAAAACACAATAGCATGATATCATGTCCGATAACCTAACCACAACCTAAGCAATTGCATGGTTCTGCGCCTAAAGACCATTCTAGGCCAATTCTGACCCTTTTTCAAAAGTGGTCCAAAAACTAAATAAAATTCATGAAAATTCGTGATAAATCCTAACTAGACGGAATCCATGGTCGGATTCACCAGAAACCGTCCCGGACCCTATGATCCGACCCAATCAACCCAAGGACCAAAATATGGTTTTTGAGCAAATCAAGTCCAAATCGTGTCTAGTCTTTTCCAATAATTCTTATAAATCCTAAAACTCCTATTCCCAAGTTTTCAAGCCAAACAAACACGTTTAGAGTAGTTTGGGGATCATGGAACCCAAACCGGCCGATAAACTGTCCTATGGAACCAGGCTTATGCTTGGTCCATGGGAAGGCCGTCCTGATCACCAAACTCTCATAAACATAACAGGAGAAGATGATATAGGAAGTATACAAACAGAAATGGGCGTGATCATAGTTCCAGAGATCATGAACCACATGTTTCCCCACAACGGTCCATGCCCCTGGTTTACATGATCCACACCACTAACCTTAGAGGATCCATCCTTCTGGCCACGATCCTTCTCCTTCCCTTTACCACGATCCCTCTGTTTGGTATCAGAGCATGCTTGATTCTAGGATTTGGGGGTTATGGGTTGGTTCACACACATCCGGCTGGGTCACACGGTTTGGTCTTAGGTTTTGTGTAACTTAGACTAATTGTTTTGAGGTTCTGGAAGTTTGGTACACTCTGGAACTTAACGTTTTGTGTTTTAATGTCTAAGGTTACCAAGAAGTCCAAGGCAAGAAAGGGAAGGGATGCGGCTGAGACGTCCAGGACAGTAAGTGAGGATGGAGTTAATCCATCCCAAGTGTTACCAACTCAGGAGGAGTTGGGTAATCAGGAACCTGGAGATCAGCAGGAACCCTTGGACCCTTTGGGAGTCCCTTTGGACGAGGAGGAGCTGCAGCAGCAGCAGGAGCAGGAGGATGGAGCTGAACCATCCACTGAGGGAGCTGGAAACCTAACTGGTTTAGGTGTGGGAGCTGGGAACCAGCTGGTTTAGGTGTGGGAGCTGGCCAGGCTGAGGTTAACCAGGTCCCTGAGGTAGCTGAGCCGTCCATCAAAGAAGTCCTTGATGCTGTGAAGCTGATGGGAACTCAGATCATAGCTCTGACCCGGGTGTTCACTCCACCTGTGAATTCACCAGCTGGTTCAGTGAATCCAACTAGACCAGCTGATGGTCCAGTTGAGATACGAGCTGGAAGGCCAGTGGATGTGAGAGCTGGAGCTGGGGTCCGAGCTGGAGCTTATGGGAGACTTGGAGCTGGACCAGCTAGTGAGGTCCGGGTGCTACCACAAGCTGAGGTGGTTGAGCTGGACTCACCAGCTGGAGGAGCTAAGAAGGTGAGCTACCTGAGTGTGTTGGAACACATTTCCAAGCTGAAGACAAAGCACTTTGCTGGAAGTGTGGACCCTATTGAGGCTGACGAGTGGAGGAGCCGCTTGGTTAGGAATTTCAAGTCCACCAGATGTCCTGAGGAATACCAGAAGGACATAGCGGTCCACTTTCTGGAAGGGGATGCACACAATTGGTGGTTAGCCGTGGACAAGAGGTCCAATGGGTTGATCACAAGGTTCTCAGACTTTGAGACGGAGTTCAACCGCAAGTACTTTCCAGCTGAAGCATGGGACCGACTGGAATCTAGGTTCTTGGAGCTGACCCAAGGCCGTAGATCAGTAAGGGAGTATGAGGAAGAGTTCAACAGGCTTAGGCGCTATGTTGGACGAGAGCTGGAGGATGAGGAGGTGCAGGTGCGCCGGTTCATTAGAGGCCTTAGGGTCGAACTCCGCACCTATGCCTCAGTCCGTGTGTTCTACTCAGTTTCTGAGCTGGTGGAACGCATGGCTTTGTTGGAATCCAACCTAGCTGAGGAAGCTAAGGTGAAGTCAAGACCGATCTCAAGCTCAATGAGCTATGGTGGTGACCGGAAGAGGAAGAGGGACCAGGCTGAGGGCAAACCCTCAAGTGTTAAGCCTGAGTACCCTCACTGTGGAAGGTGCCACCCAGGGGAGTGCTTGAAAGCCAAGGGAGCTTGCACCAGGTGTGGCAAGATGGATCATGCAGCTAGGGACTGCCCGGGACAGAACCATGGACGAGTGCAAGGATCAGGGGGTAACTCCGGAGCCTGCCACTACTGTGGAAAGAGTGGTCATTGGAAGAACGAGTGCCCCAAGCTCCAGAACAACCAGAGCAAGAGTCGTGGTGAGGCTAGCAAGCCAAACCAGACCCGGGGACAGACTTCAACACCCAGGGTGTACGAGCTGTCTAAGGATGCTGATGAGGCTGGACCTTTTCAGGCGATCACTGGGACCCTAAGTATTGGTGGTGTGAATACACACGTACTTTTCGACACTGGAGCTACGCATAGTTTTGTGAGTCCAGATATGATCGGAAAGGGTTTGTTCCAGATTGGGGTTGGGGATGAGTCCTGCATTGTTAATGCAGCTGGAGGCCAGAGGATGGAATCCCTGGGTCTGGTTAAGGACATCCCTGTAGTGATCACAGACAGGGTAATGCCTGCGGATCTAATTTGTGTCCACCTCAAGAGTCATGAGGTGATCTTGGGTATGGATTGGCTTGGAAAGAATCGGGCCACCTTAGATTGTCACCGAGGTCGAGTGCAATTTGAGGATGGGTGTAGACCCCCGATCAGGTTCCAAGGAATAAAACCTGCCTCCAGTGTAGTAGTGGTTTCAGCAGTCCGAGCGGAACGGATGCTGGAGAAGGGTTGTGAGGCTTATATAGCCACAATCACCACTAAGGAGATGGTGAAGGGTGGTAACCTAGACGGGATACCGCTGGTCAGTGAGTTCGAGGATGTGTTTCGGGCGCTGCAGGGAGTTCCACCTGACAGGGCGGACCCGTTCATAATAGAACTGGAACCAGGGACGGCCCCATTGTCTAAAAGTCCATACCGCATGGCTCCTGCCGAAATGGCCGAGCTTAAGAAGCAACTAGAAGAGTTGTTGGAAAAGGGTTTTATACGCCCAAGCGTATCACCCTAGGGGCACCAGTCCTATTTGTGATAAAGAAGGATGGTAGCTTTAGGCTTTGTATTGACTATCGAGGGTTGAATAGGGTCACTGTCAAGAACAAGTACCCATTACCTCGGATAGATGAGCTGTTGGATCAGCTAAGGGGAGCTAAGTGGTTTTCAAAAATTGATTTAGCATCAAGGTATCACCAGATTCCAATTGAACCAAGTGATATCAAGAAGACTGCATTTAGAACGAGGTATGGCCACTATGAGTTTGTGGTCATGCCATTTGGTCTGTCCAACGCACCAGCAGCCTTCATGAAGATGATGAATAGTATCTTCCGAGATTTCCTGGATGAATTTGTAATCATCTTTATTGATGACATACTAATATACTCCAGGAGTAGGGAGGACCATGAGAAACATCTCAGGTTGGTGTTGGGACGGTTGAGGGAGCAGCAGTTGTTTGCCAAGCTCAGCAAATGTAGCTTCTGGCAAAAGAGCATTGGGTTCCTTGGACACATAGTCTCGGATGAGGGTGTGTCTGTGGATCCAGAGAAGATCAAATGCATCAAAGAGTGGCCACAACCCAAGAATGCTACGGAAGTAAGAAGTTTCCTGGGTTTGGCTGGGTACTACCGAAAGTTTGTCAAGGGGTTTGCAAGCTTAGCTCAACCCATGACAAGACTAACCGGTAAAGATGTGAAGTTCACATGGTCCGAAGAGTGTGGGAAGAGTTTCTCAGCCCTTAAGGAC
Source organism: Moricandia arvensis (assembly GCA_905132765.1). NCBI lineage: Eukaryota > Viridiplantae > Streptophyta > Magnoliopsida > Brassicales > Brassicaceae > Moricandia > Moricandia arvensis. The sequence continues at coordinate 135,374 of CAJHQP010000844.1, read as the reverse complement.
ATGTTGACCAGTGCTCCGGTACTAGTATTACCAGAGGCCGACCAGCCTTATGTAGTGTACACGGATGCTTCCATTACAGGACTGGGATGTGTTTTAACCCAACATGGGAAGGTGATAGCGTATGCTTCTAGGCAATTAAAGAAGAATGAGGGTAATTACCCAACTCATGACTTGGAGATGGCAGCTGTGGTGTTTGCCCTGAAGATTTGGAGATCTTATCTATATGGAGCAAAGGTTCAGATCCTCACCGACCACAAGAGTCTTAAGTACATTTTCACTCAGCCTGAGCTGAACTTAAGACAGAGGAGGTGGATGGAATTTGTAGCCGATTATGAGCTGCACATAGTCTACCATCCGGGCAAGGCTAATCTGGTTGCAGATGCCCTGAGCCGGAGGAGAGCTGATGTGTCGGCTGAGAAGGAAGCAGTTGAACTGGAAGGGATGGTACGGTCCTTGCATCTCAACACATTGGCCGGCAGTGGTGAGCCATTGGGGTTGGAGGCAGTGGATCAGGCGGATCTACTTACCAGGATTCAGCAAGCACAACTACTGGATGAGAACCTACAAAAGGTTGCAAGGAATGACCAGACCGAGTACCAATGGCGAGTAATGGAACTATTTTGGTACATGGTAGGATCAGTATTCCCAACAACCGGGAGTTAAAGGAGGAGATTATGAGGCAAGCTCATAAGTCTAAGTTTGCTGTTCACCCAGGGTTGAACAAGATGTATAGAGACCTAAAGAGGTACTATCACTGGATTCGTATGAAGACCGATGTAGCTGAGTGGGTGGCAAAGTGTCCCACATGCCAGCTTGTGAAAGTTGAGCATCAGGTACCCAGTGGGTTGCTACAAAGTCTACCCATTCCAGAGTGGAAGTGGGATCACATTACTATGGACTTTGTAACCGGTTTTCCTACAACCCGGAACAAAAAGGATGCGGTTTGGGTAGTGGTCGACCGTTTAACCAAGTCAGCCCATTTCTTAGCCATCAGGAAGGGCGATGGAGTTGATCAGATTGTAAAGGTATACATGGATGAGATAGTACGCCTACATGGAGTACCAGCCAGTATTGTCTCTGATCTTGACCCAAGGTTTACCTCGTACTTCTGGAAAGCTTTCCAAAAAGCTTTGGGGACGAGAGTAAACATGAGTACAGCCTATCACCCACAGACGGATGGGCAGTCAGAGAGAACAATACAAACCTTAGAAGATATGCTAAGGGCATGTGTCTTGGACTGGGGAAGCTCTTGGGAAAGGCATTTGCCTTTGGTGGAATTCGCCTACAACAATAGCTTCCATACCAGCATTGGTATGTCACCGTATGAAGCATTGTATGGGAGGCCTTGTAGGACACCGCTATGCTGGACCCAAGTGGGGGAGCGTAGTATGTTGGGTCCTGAAATTGTTGAGGAGACCACGCAGAAGATCAAGTTGGTTCAAGAGAAAATGAAGGAGGCACAGGACCGCCAGAAGAGTTATGCAGACCGTAGAAGGAAACATCTTGAGTTTGAAATTGGTGATTGGGTCTATCTCAAGATGATCACCTTCAAGGGCAGGACCAGGGTTCTTGGACGAAGAAAATTGGATCCTAGATACTTAGGTCCATTCCGGATCATAGAGAGAGTTGGAGCAGTGGCATACAAGTTGAACTTGCCATCAGAAATGGATGCATTCCACAATGTGTTCCATGTGTCTCAACTCAAGAAGTGCTTAGGCAACCAAGACATTGTGTTGCCAGAGATCCCTGCGGATCTTGGTAAGAACCTTACCTTAGAAACAAGGCCGGTTCGAATCATAGATCGGGCAGAGAAGGCAACAAGGAAGAAAACCGTACCTATGATCAAGGTTGTATGGGAATACAATGGAAAGGATGTCATTACTTGGGAAACAGAAGCAAGGATGAAAGATGAGTATCCGGAATGGTACAATCAGTTTGTTCCAGGTGACAACATGCGGCAAGGATTCGAGGACGAATCCATTCTAAGTGGGGGAGACTTGTCATGTCCCCGATCCTAGACAGGGTCGTTGGGACGGACCATGGTACATGAAAATGTACCAGCAAGGCCTTAGGGTCTAACCATGAGGTATCATGGTCCAGGAAGCAGGTTAAGTGCGATCAGGAAGCTGAGACTTAACCAAGGATGGTAGGAATGAGTTTATTACAGCTGGAATGAGCAAGGGGGAAGCTCAAAACAGCTCAGGATAGCTTGAGACAGCTCAACCAAGCTCTAGGTAAGCTTTGGGTAGCTCCGGGGAAGCTTAAGGCAGCTGGACAGGAGTTTAGGAAGCTGGACGAAGCTCGGACCAAGCTGGAAGAAGCTCAACCAGCTAGGAGTAGCTCCAAGGTAGCTCACGCCTGGAAGGTTAGCTAGCAGGAGCTGGTGGACTAGCTCACTCAGCTGGAGCAGCTGGTGGTCAGCTCATCTTAGCTCGGTGGAGTGTTCTGGTCAGGGCCGGTTGGACGGGTCATGGGCAGTCATGGGTCTTGCTCGACCCAGCAAGGGCCCGTGGGTCTTGGTAAACAAACCAGGGCTTCAGGGGGACGAATTGGCCTTGTACCAGGAAGCCCACACGCAAAAGAAAAGGGCAGTTGGGCGGTTTTGGGCAGAAAGGGTGGGAATGGGCAGTTTGGCGGTTTTGTGCCCCAAATCGTGCCTGTTCGCCCAGGGACGGTTACCACGCCTTCCCCTATATATACAAGACCTTCTGCACGAAAATAATCAGTCAGAAACACAAGGCAAACCTCTGCCAAAATCCAGAGAGACAATAGAAAAAGAAGAACCGATTATTGAAGGTTGAATCCGTGTGAGTGTCTAGGCGTGTGATCTCTTCATCCGTGGAAGTTCTGTGAAGATCAAGGCGCATACATGGATACCAGACAGAGGGATCGTGGTAAAGGGAAGGAGAAGGATCGTGGCCAGAAGGATGGATCCTCTAAGGTTAGTGGTGTGGATCATGTAAACCAGGGGCATGGACCGTTGTGGGGAAACATGTGGTTCATGATCTCTGGAACTATGATCACGCCCATTTCTGTTTGTATACTTCCTATATCATCTTCTCCTGTTATGTTTATGAGAGTTTGGTGATCAGGACGGCCTTCCCATGGACCAAGCATAAGCCTGGTTCCATAGGACAGTTTATCGGCCGGTTTGGGTTCCATGATCCCCAAACTACTCTAAACGTGTTTGTTTGGCTTGAAAACTTGGGAATAGGAGTTTTAGGATTTATAAGAATTATTGAAAAAGACTAGACACGATTTGGGGCACAAAACCGCCAAACTGCCCATTCCCACCCTTTCTGCCCAAAACCGCCCAACTGCCCTTTTCTTTTGCGTGTGGGCTTCCTGGTACAAGGCCAATTCGTCCCCCTGAAGCCCTGGTTTGTTTACCAAGACCCACGGGCCCTTGCTGGGTCGAGCAAGACCCATGACTGCCCATGACCCGTCCAACCGGCCCGGACCAGAACACTCCACCGAGCTAAGATGAGCTGACCACCAGCTGCTCCAGCTGAGTGAGCTAGTCCACCAGCTCCTGCTAGCTAACCTTCCAGGCGTGAGCTACCTTGGAGCTACTCCTAGCTGGTTGAGCTTCTTCCAGCTTGGTCCGAACTTCGTCCAGCTTCCTAAACTCCTGTCCAGCTACCTTAAGCTTCCCCGGAGCTACCCAAAGCTTACCCGGAGCTTGGTTGAGCTGTCTCAAGCTATCCTGGGCTGTTTTGAGCTTCCCCCTTGCTCATTCCAGCTGTAATAAACTCATTCCTACCATCCTTGGTTAAGTCTCAGCTTCCTGATCGCACTTAACCTGCTTCCTGGACCATGATACCTCATGGTTAGACCCTAAGGCCTTGCTGGTACATTTTCATGTATCATGGTCCGTCCCAACAACCCTGTCTAGGATCGGGGACATGACAGTAGTGCTCTCTTGGGAACTCAGCAAAAGAACAAACAACTAAGTTGGGTGTATTATTCCTTGAGCATTGTAGTACACCCGAGTGTTGACCAAGTTGGATGGATCTCTCCTCAACCTCATCCTTCTTCTTAGTGGGACTTCTACCACTGGTTCTTCATGTCCCTCATGACCTTCTTCTTTAGGTCCATTGTTTCCTTCATTTCCATCTTCATTTGATGCCTCACCTTGATAATGATCTCCTGATTTTTCCTCTTCTTAACCTTCAACCTCAGGTCCATTTCCCCCTTCATGATCATGGTGAGATTGATCTTCAGCTTCATGAGTGTTAGGCCCTTCTTACCTTCTTTAATCTAGGGTCATATTAATCCCAAGACCTTCTAATATAATCCAAGACTAGCTGCCTTATCAGATGCTTGGGATAAATCCTTTAAATCATCCCAACTCTTCTCCTCATAGTACCCTCTAGACTCCACAAACTTCACATCTCTAGACTCCAGAACTCGCCTTGTCTTTGGATCAAAGAATTTGTAACCTTTCTGCGTTGTTGAATATCCAATGAACATTGCCCTTGTGCTCTTTGGTTCCAGCTTGTTACTCATTTCACCTGGTACTAGAACAAAACACAAGCAACCAAATACCCTCAGCCATGCATTCAAAACCAGGCGCGCTCTCTCCTTGGTGCATCCACGTTCACCCCTTAATCACCATCCCTCTTGTGACCATTTACGGAGGGGATTATGCATAAACCTTCCCTTCTCTATATATTGTAACTCATTCTCAGATTAGTAAATAAGAAAACAATTCAAGTCATTCTCTCTCTCTCTTGTTCATCATGAACATCAAGTATTTTGTCATCTAAATTTTTGATTCTCTTCACTCTTTCTCTCGGATTCTTCTCTATTACTCTTGTTCTCTTAAAATATCAATAGTTGTTCCTTTACTTCTGTTTCTGCTTCTTCTTTAAATAAGAATGCTTTGCGGCATGCCAGACTTGGACAACCTCATGTTAGAGCTTTAAACTTAATGGTTCCAGGTGTTGTTTTTGAAAATAATGATTGTGAAGCTTGTATTTTAGGCAAGCATTGTAAGACTGTGTTCTATAAGTCCACTACTATCTATGATCACTGGTTTGATTTAATACATTCAGATGTTTGGACTGCTCCTTTCTTGTCTAGAGAGAACCATAAATACTTTGTCTTATTCGTAGATGAGAAGTCTAAATACACCTGGATAACTTTGATTCGATCTAAAGATAGGGTGCTTGATGCATTTAGAAATTTTCAGACTTATGGGACTAACCATTTCAATTCTAAGCATGAAATTTGTAGATCAAATAATGGTGGAGAGTACCCGAGTCAAGCTTTCAAGAAGGACCTATCCCAACATGGAATTCTTCATCAAAACATTTTTCCCTACACTCCTCAACAAAATGGAGTAGCCGAGAGGAAGAGCATGCACATTATGGAAGTTGCTAGGTCCATGATGTTCCAAGCAAATGTGCCAAAGAGGTTCTGGAGTGATGATGTTGCTACTGCATGTTACCTCATGATAAAAACCCTTAGGACGAGATTTCATTTGTCTCGGAGACTCTGATGGTTGATCAGATGGTTTGGATGATATATGATGATGGTTTTGATGGATAGAAGTCGAAATGGTTGATGAACTTAAGTGAGGATCGGTGGATTGATCAACACTTGTGTAGATGTGCCCATGATCGAGAGAATGAACTCACTAGAAAGATCAAGGACGAGTTTTTCGTGCAGAGAATGAAATCTTAGCAATCGATGTTCAAAGATGAACAAAGGATTCACAATTTTAAGAGACATGTTTCGATATAAAAGGTGAATGAAATCTGTTCATGCCTACACTTATATGGGTTACAAAAGATGTAGAAACCAAAAGACAAGTGCAGAAAATAAGAAACTAAGAAACTTCGAATGTAGACTTCACTTTTGACCAGAAATGAGTTCTTCTTTGAATGGCCCTTGATATGCCCACTGCCAAGACTTCCTTGCTGACTCCCTCTTGGTATTATTGATGAGAATGGGCTTTAAATTGATTGAACAAAGGGCTGGTCGGATTTGGCAAGAAAGAATCCCATATTGAACTTGTTATGAACTTCTAATGGGCTGCAACAGTTCTTCTTAGGCCACTTGTTCCAAAACAACTTCAGATGGGTTCTTGGGCTTGAATTCCGTGGCTGACCAATCAGGAAGAGATAGTGTATCCTTAACTTGGGGTTTGATCTTATTTTGGGCTTAGAGAAACAAGTCGGATCCATCTTCTTATTTGGGCCAAATTTATCTGATCCAGCAGCTAAAGAAGCTCCCTCTTTAGTGTCACATAGCTCATTCATCTCATCCATCTCCTAGTTAGTGTCACTTATCTCATCCAGCTCATCCAGCTGCAATTGAGTGTCACTTAGCTCATCCAGCTCCAAGTCAGTTCCTGGTCGAGTCTCACTCTCATCCAGCTCCAAGTCAACTCCTGGTAGAGTGTCACTCTCATCCAGCTCCAATTCAGCTCCTGCTCGAGTGTCACTCTCATCCAGCTCCAATTGAGCTCCTGGTCAAGTGTCACTCTCACTCAACTCCTCCACTGATTTGCATATAGAAGATTGTATCCACGAAGTTTCATCCACAGATTCAGCATATATCGACTTGCATCCACGAGATTTTATCCATGAAGTTCCATCCATTTCCAAATTGGTTCCTTGTCCACCTGGATCAGTCATGATCGGCTCCAAATCAGCTACTGGTTCAGTCAAGGTTGCATCATCCGCCCCCCTCCTTTAAAAGGATTTGTCCTCAAATACAAGTCTCCTATATCAAAAGAATAAAATTTGAACACGTGACAAAAGATTAAGAACATAATCATGTAAGAAACATCAAAGTAAAGTTTTATAGAGGAACTTCCTTGGACTTTTGAAGACATTTTTCTTAATTACTTCCATCTCCAAATCTCAGGCTGATAAGCACTGCGTTTTCTTTTGTTCCTTCCAACCCTTTGAGACTGATCCTGCTGTTCCTGGATACTCAAAACAGAGACTAGATATCCAGTGTCATATAAGTAATACATGTTCTTGATCTGATCAGTAACCAAGAGTTTCTTTCTAGATCATGTTTCGCTTGTTTCGGACTTTCAGACTGCACATCAAAGTAAGTATTTTAGACCAAAATGTTTCCAAGGCACGAAACAACATAGTTCTTAAAAACAACTTCAGATTATGCACAAGTTTCTCAGATTCCGACATAAAAGATTAAGTTCAAACTGAGAATTACTTAACAAAGGTTCAACATGTTTTTCAAAGAATGTATCGTAATCCAGTATATCATCAAAGCTTAAACAATACAATTCTCAATCAACGATCTCAAAACATTCCAAGGTTTATCAGTTTCTGAACAAGAATGGACAGGTTTCAAAACATAATCAAGAACAAACTCGGTTTCATCCCTAAGTGCTTTCATGATGAGGACATCAAATCAGAATCAACCCTGGAGGAAGAAATCATGAGAAATTCAGTAGACAACATGAAACTAAGGAAAGCTAAAGAAGCCAACCATGACGTAGGCGCATTCAAAACAACATATATTTCCAAACAGAAGGAATTTATCCATGAAACCGGTTTTCATAGATTCTACACTCAACATGCAGCGAATTGGTTTCATATAAAAAGAAGTAATGGTTTAGAAGATATGCCATTTTCAAGTCAAAGGTGACCCAACTTTCCTTATTTGGAAGATCATAAGCATATATTATGTCAAACTTATTATTGGAGTCCAGAAGAGGTTTATTGTCATCCAGAAGATATATATAATGATCCAGGAGGAGTAGAAATGTTCTTATCATGCACCAGCACCCATTGGAACAAGAGGATCTTTAGTTTTGTTAACTTGCCTTTTTCGGCTGCATTAACATTATGGGGAACAAAGCACCAACGGCTATTTCTTTTCTTCAGAAAAGTTTTGAAGCCTCATTCAAAGAATCTGGACACTTCTAGACGACATCAATTCATACCAAAGCTTTCCAGAATCCGAAAGTCCAAAAGAATCCCCTCTCATCCAGCCTACTCCTGAAAACAGTCCTAACGGCTAGTTTTGAGATCTTATTGCTTTGCTTGATCTTGTTTCCTTTTATTTTCTGTAGGAACGTTAGTATCTTCATTCCTGAGAATTTTATAAGCTCTCTCTAGTCCTACATTGTAAAGCACCCATGATTTATAAAGAAAAGTATTTGTTTCCTTTTGCCTTTGCAAAGAAACCCTTATCAAGTCTTGATTGTGTGTGAGAAGCAGCAGCCAAGCAACTGACTTATCAAGCTTCAGTCCATTGAAGTTTTTGGCATCATTCACTCCATCATCATCCATCTCCAGCCACTGTTCTCTTGAGTTGGCTATATGACCAAGCAAGGTGAATCCATCCCCCACTTCCTTCCATAGTCCATCCATCAAGACCAGTAAGTTGGTTATTAGACAATTTGCTTGTCTTCCATCTTCCATTCTATCAAGGCTCATTTTGTACCCACATTATCTTGTATCAGAGCTTAAAAGCTCCTGAATCAGGTTCTATCTATCCCTTTTATCTCTCATTTCAGTTCCTGCATATTTCTTGGTTTATTCAAAACATATGCAAACGAATCACCAGTGTTCAATTCATGTCTAGAAAAACTCAGATCAAAACCATTTTCTCTAAAGCAAGCAAAAGAATCACAAGGTTTGCTGAAACATAAATCATGTTTTTTTTTGTGGAACAAGCTCTAATTTCTTTTCAGTGTGATCAACGCCTTTGTTATGTTCTATAAACTGATCAAAACTCAGAACAAGACTAGAATTGTTCACATTACCACATTGAAAACGATTTTGAACAAAAAGCTTATAAGGTTCAAGTCTCTTAAAAGAATGAATCATGCTATCAAAAACAGTGTCTGAAACAAAAAATTCTTTTACTCTTTCAAGACCAAAACGTTTCACATCACTAGAAGAGATCATAACAAACATTTCATGGACACAATTAACCATAACATGTTCCTTACAGTGCTCAAGAGAGTCCATTTCTATGGACTTAGTATTTGTTTCTTCTTCAATGTTGCTTGGCTGTTACAAGACTTCTTCTGGTGGTGAACTCTTTTGTGCTTCTTCTAACTGACTTTTCTTCTAAAATCTGAGACACTGAAACAAGACTACTCGGATGCACCGGTTCAAAACAAGTTAGTTCATCACAAGCATTACTGATAACAAGTTCAGATTGAGTAGAGAAAAAAGACCAACCAAGTTCTGTCTCAGATTCTTTCCTTACCTTAGTTGTTTCTCTTCCGATCTTTTGGATGGTTTGCTCCTGCTTACTGCAACTCATTGAGTCAGGAACCTTTGAAGAAGGTCGTTTGCTATGCCTTTTGTCCTTCTCTAACTCCTTGAATATCTGGTTACACATATCAGTAATGTTATGGGGACTACTCATCTGCTTAAGAACTCTACGCGGGAACTCCTGATCATCAAGACTATGGACATGTTTTTTTATGCAACCATAACTGAATAGATGAACTGGATCTAAATGAGAGTGACACTGAAGAGGAGCTCGAAGAGCTGAACCAGATTGATACTCAAGGCGTGATGGGACTAACTGATAATGATAAATTTCGGCCCAATCTTTCACATGGATCAGATGCATTTTACTCAGCCAAAACCATTGAAGATAAGGATCCATTTTGTTTGTCTAATGGCCCAATTACTAGATCACAAACCAGAAGACTGAAGAAATCAATTGCTGCTTTCGTTTACTCTGAACAAAACCCAAACAAACTTGGAAATCAAGCCAAGGAACATAGCCTACTTTTCACTTATTCAGTCTTTGGACTTGTCTAAGTTTTATTACTCATTTATTTTCAATTTTTTACAAGTATTAGGACCTCTCAACTTCTGTTTTTGCTACTTAAACTCTTTGAGAACACTCTTAAAAATCATTCACCTTTTTAATAAAGTTATCTCTAAATCTGTGAATCCTTTGTTCATCTTTGAACACTGATTGCTAGGAGTTCATTCCCTGCAAGAAAACCTCTTGTCTTGATCTCAAACATAGTTCATTCTCTTGATCTTAGACACAACTACACAAGATCTGATCAGTCCAGGGATCATTTCTGAAGATCATCCGTCAAATCATCCATCATCCACAATCAGAATCAACCCATCTCTCTCTCAAAAGTTCTGATAATCCTTCAAAGAATCAGGGACAAAAGGATCTCCTCACAAGGGATTCATCAAGTGTCCCCTCCTTTAAAAGAATTTGACCTCAAATCCGAATCATCTGCACAAAAAGGGATCAAGTCAGCAACATTGAAAGTAGAGCTAACAACATACTTACCTTGAAGATCGATTTTGTAGGCATTGTTGTTGATGTGTTCCAACACTTTGAAGGGTTCATCTGTTCTTGAAGAGAGTTTTGACTTTATTTCAGCAGGAAATCTATCCTTTCCCAAGTAAATTGACAACAAAATCTCCTGGTTCTAGTATCAACTCACGCTTCTCCTTGTTGGCATGCTTCTCATACTCTTTAGTCCTTTCTTACATGTTCTTTTTAACCTATTGATGCAAAACTACATACTCGGCCTTGGCCTTTCCATCAAGATTAGTATGCTCATTAACAGGTAAAGGCAACAAATCTAGAGGAGTCAAAGGACTAAAACCATACACAATATGAAAGGGAGAGAACTTTGTAGCCCTCTGCACTGAATGATTGTAAGCAAATTCTACATGTGGCAGACAATCTTCCCAAGACTTAATGTTTTTTCTAAACACGTTCTTAAGAGAGCAGATAAAGTCCTATTGGCTACTTCAGTTTGCCCATCAGTTTGTGGGTGAAAAGTAGTTGAGAACAAGAGTTTAGTTCCTTATCTATACCATAGAGTCTTCCAAAAGTAGCTAAGGAACTCGGTATCTCACTATAAGAAAAAGGAATAAGCCGACGGATATTCTGACCGATTTTTTTGGTCTGAAATTTCTAAAAAATATCCAATGTATGATGCGACTAGTCAGAAATTTCCGACTGAATAAAATACGTCAGAAAACGGTCAGAAATTTCTGACGGATATCCAACTATAATTTCGAATTATGTCTGTTGGAAATTCGTCGGAAATTTATGACTGTTTTCTGACCCGTCGGAAATTTTTGACTGATTTTTTATCCGTCAGAAAATTATGAAGAATTTCTGACCGAATTTTGAAATTTTTACCATTATATAACCGTTGTAAATCGGTCGGAAATCAGTTAGAAATCCGCCGGAAATTTCTTTATATATTTCAAAGAATCGAACTTTCACTCGGTTACAAATTGAGTTTCAAGTGCACCTCTTAAAATAATGTCTTCCTCAAATAAAAATCAATATTTCAGGTCTTGGATGGATCAAAATCATCAAGATCCATAAACTGGACTTCTTACAGATGAATTTGCACAAGGTCTTCAACAATTCATGTCATTTGCTTCAACCTAGGAGAGGACTGCGCAAACAGGTAAAATGTATTGTCCTTGTCTAGTTTTTCAGAATCGTAGATTTGGTACTGTTAATGGTGTATGGAAGCACTTATATAGTAGAGGATTTATGCCGGTTTATAAGGTTTGGTATTCAGATAGTGAAACTTATTTGATGGTGGATTTTGGTAGTACTAGTCAACAAAATAATTTGGATGGAGAAGGAGACCAATTAGGTGGTTTAGATGAACATATAGGTATTGTTCAAATGGTTGAAGATAGGTACAGGGTTGAGGAGCCAAACTTTGAAGCGCAGAAATTTTATGATATGTTAGATGCAGCAAAAATCCCGTTATATAATGGTTGTAGAGATGGTATCTCGCCTTTGTATTCTGCAACAAGGATGATGTCTATTAAAAAAAGATTATAACTTAAACGAATACTGTGTTGATGCGATAGCTGATTTTGTGAAAGATATTTTACCAGAAGATAATCTTTCACCAGCTATATATTATGAAATACAGGAATTGGTTTCTGGGTTGGGTTTGCCCTATCAAATGATAGATGTTTGCATCGACAATTGTATGCTATATTGAAGGGATGTTGACCGTACTAGTTGTCGATTTTGTCACAAACCACGGTTCAGAGAAACAAGTGGAAAGAGTAAAATTTTGTATAAGAGGATGTGGTACTTGCCAATAACATATCCAAACATACAACTGAAACTATGAGGTGGCACGGTGAACACACAAATGAAGGAAAAATTGCTCATCCATCAGATACAAAAGCACGGAAACATCTTCAGTCAATGTATCCAATTTTGCATTTGAGAGAAGAAATTTATACCTTGGATTAAGTACCGATGGATTCAACCCGTTTCGAAGTCATGGGAGACAATATTATCTTTGGTTGGTTATTCTAACACCATATAATTTGCCTCCATCTTTGTGCATGAAATGAGAGTTTCTCTTTCTCTCTATTCTCGTTCCTGGCCCTGAGCATCCTAAAAGATCCCTTGATGTCTTTTTTCAGCCATTAATTCACGAGTTTCAAATGTTATGGGAACATGGAGTTGAAGTGTATGATATATCTCGTAGGCAGCATTTTATGATGCATGCAGTGCTTATGTGGACTATAAGCGACTTTCCCGCATATGGGATGTTATTAGGATGGACAACACATGGATGATTGGCGTGTCCCTACTGTCAAGATAACACAGATCCATTTTAACTGATGGGTGGAAGGAAGACATGTTGGTTTGATTGTTATCGACGACATCTACCCACTGATCATCCATATCGTAAAAGCACCACATTGGTTACGAAGAACAAAAAGATGTTTGACAGTCCACCACCGAAAATAGATGGAGATTCTATTCTTACGCAACTCAGAGATTTTGATGTGGAGGCAACAAATAAATGTGGTGGAAATGGGCATGATAAAGTTTATGGATATGGGATCATCACAACTGGCATAAGAAAAGTATATTTTGGAAATTGCCGTATTGGACGGACCATCTACTTAGGCACAATTTAGATGTCATGCACATTGAGAAATTTGACAAAAGATAATCTGAAGTCTAGATTAGACTTGCCAGATATTTGTGCCCGTAATTCTCTCCACGTGGATGGGAGAGGAAACCTGCCAATGCCTATTTATCGGTTCGATGCAAATTCAAAGCAAGAGTTCTTCGAGTGGATTATTCATAGCGTTAAATTCCCAAATGGATATGCGTCAAATCTAAGGAACAGTGTTGATAGCCGAGAAGGAAAATTTTCTGGTATGGAAGTCACGATTGTCATGTCATGAGGCAACAACTTCTCCCATTTTGCTTTGCTGGCCTTCTTCCACAAAATGTACATGAAGCAATAGCTGGTACGTTTACTTTACTTTAAAATTTGTACATATTACATTTATTTTTGCCTATCTGATTTTTTTTTTAATTTTGTTACAGGAATATGAGCTTTCTTTCGAGATTTGTGTTCGAGATCATTGACATCAAATGGAATCAAAAACCTGGAAGATAAGATTCCGATAATCCTATGCAATCTAGAGAAGATTTTTCCACCATTTTTTAATGTTATGGAGCATCTTCCAATCCATCTTGCTCGACAAGCAGAACTTGGAGGTCTTGTGCAATATCGGTGGATGTATGTGTTTGAGTGTTATATATATGACCTGAAGAAGAAAGTGAAAAATTTAATCCGAGACGACGGCTCTATTGTTGAACAAAGCATCAATGAGGAAACATCACAATTCACTTCTTACTACTTCGCCCCGGAAGTGCAGTTTAAAACTTGAAAACCTTCAAGACATGATGATGGAGGTCAGAGAGCAGTTTATCCTGTCCATGTTCCTAACATTTTTACACAAATTAGTCACTTAAGTGGAAGAAGAAAAAGTCGAAGACTAACAAAGCAACAACAAATGCATTTACATAAGTACATTTTAGCAAACTGCGAGGAATTGATGAAATATGAAAGGTAATTGTGTTTATCATAACTGAAATCATATTTTCAAAATAAATTTGTAACTAATCATGAAATCATTACCAGGATTTACATGGACCAAATAAAGGATGCATATCCTTATTATACTGAAGACGAGCTTTGTGAACTTAAGGAAATGCAGTTCGTAGAATGGCTTAAATTTTATGTAAGTGTTATGACTCTCTTGTTTTTCTCTTTTGAATTTCAGAAGATTTGTACATGGTGCATTGCTTAATAAATTTGACTACTATACATGTAAAATATCTCTTGTCTAGGCAAGAGGAAATTGAGTCATGGCTTGAGGAGTTGGTCGCTGGTCCCAAATTTGTTGCTGTGTCGTACCCAATGTATGGCACTCGTGGATATGCTTTTAAGATTATTCGTGACAACAATACACATTCAACTATAAATGACGGTATACTGCAAAATCCGGCGAAGTAATTTACTACGGTATTTTGCGCAAGATATTGGAGATTCAATTTCCGGGGATCGTTAATCTAAGGTGTGTTGCCTTCTCTGCTGATTGGTACAACCCAAATGTTGGATATGGTGTCCGAAACGACCAATTTGGAGTAACTTCCGTTCATTCGAGAAGAAGACTTCCACACTATGGTCCGTTCGTTCAAGCTTCACAAGCAGTTGAAGTAATATACATTCGTTATCCTCGTGTGAGGAATAAACAAGACCCTTGGACTGGCACATCCATTACTCCAAGGGGGAAAGTGCTTGGTGTTTCGGATACAGCTGTGATGCAACAATCCTCGAGCAATTTGTTAGGTGATCTTGATGCTAATAATTCTCTTGAATTTGATCATGTTGGTGATTTTAGTGGCACCGGCGACAATGATGTATTCTCAGATTCGGAGTCAGAGAGAGGAGAATTTAACGATGACTTTGATTCAGCTTCTTTGGAATATGCATCTGATTCTGATTATTTTTGTAATATTGTTTTTGTATAATATGTAATACTGCACAATTAAATTTATGGAAGTTTTCTTAAAATTATTTGTTTATTATTCATATATATGTCTTTGTATTATTTTTTCAAATATTTTTTTGAAATTATTTATATGCTTTAAAAGAATTAAATTTTTTTGAAAGGTTTTGTAAGAAAGTTTTAAAGTTTTTTTAAAGATTTTAATTTTTTGCAGTTTTTAAAAAAATATTTAAAAGTTTTTCTTATAGGTTTTTAAAAGTTTTTAAAACTTTTTAAAAACTTTCTAAAAGGTTTCAAATGAACTAATTAAGCAAATCGTTTTTATTAAGAACGGAGGAAATAGTTTTTTTCATTTTTTATTTAATTTCCGACCGATCACGGCCGTCAGAAGTTTCCGACGGATGGTGAAGCGGTCGAAAATTCCAACTGATTTCAAACTGATATTTCGGTCAGAACCCTTAGTTATTGAATACAAAGCCTTTAATCCTAATGCATCCTCTTCCCCTCTCTATTCTGCGCTGAAACAACCCTTCCTCCCACTCCGTCGAGTAGCAACGGCCTCAACTCTCTCACTCCCTGTCGCGATGGTCCATCTCTATCTCGATCCGGCCTCATCTCACTCTCCCAGTCCCGCTCCGGCCATCCCTGTCTCTCTCTCTCTCGTGTGCGCTCCGACCATCCCTGTCTCTCTCTCTCGTGTGCGCTCCGACCATCCCTGTCTCTCTCTCTCCCGCGCTCTATCTCTCTCCAGCGGTGTCTCTATCTCCGGCGGTCTCTCTCTCTCTCAACCTCTGACCATGTAAGTGTTGATTGTTTTTTTCAGAAACTTTTTTCGAATTCTTTGTTTGAGATACCTTGTTTTTAGTTTTATTTGTGAGATGTTGATTGCTTTTGTATTTGTAAGTGTTGATGGCTTTTTACACTTTGAATACTTGTCACATAGATATGATTATATGAAGAACAGTATAGTCACATAGATACTATATTTTGCGCTCTGATATTAGTGTAATGATATAAATTTAGCCTCAATCATTGTTTGTGTGTCTGTAAATAATGAACGGATGTAGATATGAATTTGTGTAATGATATTTAGTGTAATGATGTAATGTTCAGTTAATTAATGTAGATAGAATTAATATGTACATATATACGATAACAAATAACGCATGTATAGTTGTTTGTGTGTCTGTAAATAATGTAGCTAAGACTTCATAGATAGAAAAGACATTACATTGATTGCTTCTGTATTTTTGGGATGTTGTTTTGATGTTTTATGTTTTTAATTTGTTTGTATATTCTGAATTTATTGTTAATTAGTTTTTATGTTATATGTTCTAGTGTGGTTATTAATTGTTGTTCTTTCTATCCATTGTTTTTTTGTTTTCAAAGTCTTATGCGGATTTTATCTCTAATTCTTGTCCAGCGGCGACATCTCCTGAGTTTGGGTCCCCGTCTACGCAAAGAACAAGTGTCCCTCACCACAGCCAGCAGCTCCAGCATACAATATCGACGATGTGTTACTGAACGAGCTCTTGCTGGCACCAGGTCGAGAGAATATTTCGAAGCTGAGCCCAAATGCAGAACCGAATACTAGTTGGTAAATTTTTTAAATTACAATTTATAATACCTTATCATTTTCTGTTATAGTTTATTAATATTTTGATTTTTTTTTTGGTTTAGAAAAAAAATCGAAATGTCATTTGCAAGTCTATTTTGAAATGCTTCCACACCCTCCTAGATTTTCCATATCCAACTTATTCTCATGTACCACCAGAAAGAAAGAGGATGTGGCTTCGTTTATTTGCGGTAAGATTTATTTTTTCATTTATAACAACTCAATTGTTTATCAATATTTTCGTTGTGTTTGTTTATTGCAGCAAGATTTGAACTGGATTTCACTGAAACTAGTCAAGTGTGGACAACCTTTAATATGCAGGCTAAAATTCAATACAAGAGCAACATGACTGAGTGGAAGAAAAAGTTGAAGTTGAAGAAGGATAAGTCCGCTGGTCTTAATATGGATATGTGGGTTGGATTAAAAGCTTACTTCCAACTAGAGTCGACTGCATCTATCGCAGAAAATAATTCTCAGAATAGGCGAAGCCAGCGTGGGAGAAAAGGTGTGTCAAGACATAATTGTGGTGCAAAGTCAAGAGAGAAAAAGAGATATAAATGGTAAGCTTTAACAATTAAGTTATACTTAATTTATACTTTAATTATATATTTAAGATTGAACTTGTTGTCTTTCCTTTTTTTCTTATATAATTTTTGTTTTATGCTAGACTGTTGAAAGGGGTGGTGTGCCACCAGATTTGTTGGATTTGATGAGGAAAACGCACACATGTGTAACAACTGTGAGGTGCAAGATCCTATTGCAAGAGAGTTGTTCGAGACTTTGACTAAGCAGAAAGAGAACAAGGAAGCACAACTCCAGCAGTCTCCTCTATGTACCATTGAGGGAGCTACTTCTTCTAATATGCTATCCCCCGAAGAAATCAATCAAATGGTTCCCGAGGTAGTCACTATATCCCTTTCCATATAATTTTTGTGATTAATAAGTAATTTGTTCATTATCTTAGTTACATTATATTGTTTTGTATTACTAAATTTTCAGTTTTTTTTTTGTAGAATGTCCCTGTTAAGAAAGGTCACCGCTATGGTTTAGGCCGTCTCTCGGAGGGGATCTCATCTACTCAACCAACCTCTTCTTCCATTGGGCTCATTTAGGAGATGGAGCAGCTGAAGACAGAGCTCGTTGAAGAGCGAACAAAACGACAAGCTATGGAGCAACAACTTCGTTTCGTCACTGATTTCATCTCTCCGGTGTACCTTGAATAATTCTCAGCTTCCCAGTTCAGTTCCCACGACGATATTCAACCCCCCTCTCAACCTCTCGAGCAGTAAATTTTCCCAATTATTATGTATTTCAAATATTTTTCTTTGTAATGACTTTAGTATTTTGATTATGTACCCCAAATGTTTTTATGACAATGTTTAATTTATGTATTTTGATTAAGTTCTTTTAATTTTTAAGTTTTTATTTATTTTAAATCATTTCAATTATTAAATTTAACAATTATTTGTGAAATAAAATTCTGACGGATGTTACCGTCAAAATGTTTTGACGGAATTGTTCGTCGGAAATTTTTGACAGAAGTGTTCGTCAGAATTTTTGACGAAGAGTTCCGTCAAAAGTTTCTGACGAACAACTCCGTCATAATTTCCGACCAGTTTTGCTGTCAGAATTTTTTGACGGGACATGCCGTCAAGTTACTTTGACAGATTATTCTGACAAAATTGTCCGTCAAAAATTTCCAACCGAAATAATCCGACAGAAAAATGTTGGAAATTTTCAACGGTTTCCGACGAGATGAAAATTTCTGACGAAATAGAATTGACGGTCACATCCGTCGGAAACCCGTCAGAGGACCCTCTTTCTGACCATTTTCTAACAGATTTTGCTGTTGGAAATGTTTAATTTTCTTGTAGTGTCTATATCAGACACAATGGATCTAGGCACTCCATGTAAACGCACTACTTCCCTAAAGAAAAGATCAGCAACATTCACAGCACTATCAGGCTTTTTGCAAGCAATGAAGTGAGCCATTTTAAAGAACCTGTCAACAACAACAAAGATAGAACCTCTGCCTCTCCTAGTTCTAGGCAATCCAATCACAAAATTCATTGAAAGATCAACCCATAGTGCATTAGGAATGGGAAGAGGAGTGTACAAACCTTGAGGTCGGTTTTTGGCTTTGGCTTTGGCTTGAGTACAAATTATACATCTGCTGCAATGCTTCTCCCCGTCCCTTCTCATGCTTGGCCAGAAGAAATGTTCTTTCAAGATGTTGGGGGTTTTAGCTACACCAAAGTATCCCATCAGGCATCCTACATGTGATTCCCTGACATACAATTCCCTCAAATAACATTTATGCATATACAAACGGTTTTCAAAGAATAGAAACCCATCTGATTGATAGTACTTGCCACTGGAATGCATTTTACTGTTTTTAAAATACTCTTTTAAATCAGGATCATAAGCATAGTAAGTTTTCAGTTATTCAAAACCTAACAACTTAGTTTCCATTGAAGACAGCAAAGTATACTTTCTAGAATAAGCATCAGCTACCACATTTTCTTTACCTTGCTTGTAATGAATATCATAAGGAAAGGTTTCAAGAAACTCAACCCATTTGACATGGCCCTTGTCCAGCTTGTGTTAACCCTTTAGATATTTGAGAGACTCATTATCATTGTGTATCACAAACTCTTTAGGCCAGAGATAATGCTGCCATGTTTCAAGAGCTTTGATCACGGCATAGAGCTCCTTGTCATAAGTGGGATAGTTTAGCATAGCTCCACCAATTTTCTCACTAAAATAGGTGATTGGCCTCTTCTCCTGCATCAGAACTTCTCCAATTCCTACACCAGATTCATCACTTTCAATCTCAAAGGTCTTAGAAAAATCAGGAAGAACAAGTAAGCGAGCATTAGTCAACTCCCCTTTCGGGTTTTGAAAAGCTTCTTCTTGGGTTTTTTCCCATTTAAAACCCATGTTCTTCTTGATAACCTCAGTGAGGTGCTGCAATGGTGCTAAAGTCTTTGACAAAACTTCTGTTGAAGCCAGCCAGTCCATGGAAACTTCTAACTTCACTCACACTCTTAGGACATGGCCAATCTTGGATTGCTTTCATCTTCTCTTCATCAACCTTGATTCCCTGGGCTGTAACAAAAAAAGCCTAAAAACACAAGGTGATCTGTCCCAAAAGTATAATTTTAAAGCTAGCAAACAAAGACTATTTCCTAAGCACTTCAAGAACAACTTTCAGATGATTCACATGCTCATTCAAACTCTTTTTGTAGATCAGAATATCATCAAAATAATCTACAGCAACGTGACCTATGAATTCTCTAAGAACATGATTCATCAACCTCATTAATGTACTAGGTGCATTAGTGAGGCAAAATGGCATAACTAGCCACTCATACAACCCATGTTTGGTTTTAAATGCAATTTTCCACTCATCTCCTTCTTTCATCCTAATCTGATGATATCCACTTTTTAAATCAATTTTAGAGAAAAAAAAATGACCCATGCAATTCATCTAACATATCATCAAATATGAATTTTACAATGATATTGTTGATGGCTCTGCAGTCTACACACATGCACCAGCTTCATCTTTCTTTGGCACCAATAGTACTGGAACAAAACATGGACTCATGCTTTCTCTAATGTGGCCTTTCTCCATCAACTCATCAACCTGTCTCTATAGTTATTTAGTCTCTTCAGGATTGGTTCTATAAGCTGGCCAATTGGGAAGAGAAGCTCCAGGAACAAGATCTATCTAATGTTCAATCCCTCTGATTGGTGGCAGTCCATTGGGGCTCTCTTCTGGAAATACATCAGCAAAATCCTGCAAAAGAAACTTAAATGCACTCGGTAGAACCGCTTCATGGTCAGAAGAGGTCATTAGTGCTCCTTTAAAGACAAACAAAAGCATTGACTATTGGAGATACATAGCTTTCTTAACCTCACTGTTTTTGGCCATGGGGTGAATCTCATTGTCTTTCTTTCCATCAGGTGATTTATCTTTATCTTTAGCTTCTTGTCTCCTAAGCTTGAGTTAAAATTGGTCTTGATGAACCTCCTTGGGTGATAAGGGTGCGAGAACAATCTTCTTCTCTCTATGGGTGAAAGAATGGAGATTTGTGAACCCATCATGGATGGCTCTCTTATCATACTTCCAATGCCTTCCAAGGAGGATATGGCTAGAGTCCATAGGCAGAACATAACACACTATCTCTTCTTGGTATCTCCCAATGGTTATAAGAAACATTACTTGTTCTGTGACCTTTAACTCGCCATCTTCATTCAGCCACTGAAGCATCTAAGGTCTAGGATGTTTTCCAGTTTTCAGACCAAGCTTTGCCACAAGAGATTCACTAGCCATGTTAGTACAGCTTCAACCATCTATAATGGATGCAAACCTTATCAGAAATATTGCAACGAGTGTGAATGAGGTTCTCTCTTTGATCATGCTCCTCTGGCTTGGACTTAACTTTCAAAGATCTTCTAGTGACCAGAAGATCTCAACGCACTGGATAGTCTACAGCTTCTTCTTCAGTAACCTCTGCCTTCTCGTCCTCAGAGACCATTTCACCCCTCTCAAGCAAGATCGTGACTTTTTTGTTAGTGCACTCACTGGCATAGTGTCCAAATCCATGGCACTTGAAGCACTTCACATCTTTGGTTTTGTGGTTGTCGCTTTCCCCTGATCATTTCTACTAGACGCCTTTGGTTTTTCTTTTGGTTTCACAAACTCCTTGTCTCATTTACCATAAGCTGGTCTGGTGCTGTTACCATAAGAGCCTCTAGGATTTGGTTTCCTCTTCATATGCTGCTCAATGAGGATTGCCTTGTGTAAAAGCTCATAGATATCCACATACTCCTGCAACTCCAATCTATATTGAACATCACGGTTGAGACCATCTAGAAATCGTGCCATAGTTGCCTCTGAATCGTCTGTTTTACCCAGATGAGATTTTTACCCTTGTCGAGTGTTTTGGTTGACCCAGACTTGTATGGATCGTACAACATGTACGGACTGTACGGTCAAGGTCGACCAAAAAGCTTCCCCTCTCTTCCTCCTTTCTCTTAACCAAATTACGAACCTCTAACAAGTACTTCTCCCTGAAGAGGAATCACGACCATCATTCTCTATTGTTGCAACTCGGTTTGCTCCCTCCTCTTGCTCCTAGCATCCTTCTAGCCTGAGAAATCTGACCATAAAAATTATCAGTATTTTCATTAAGAATTACTGGCTTTCACCCTCTTCATGATTTAAGACATCATTGCTTCCATCTGCAATTTATTAAAGTTATTAGTAGCAGTTTCATCTTGTTCATGGCTCCCATCAGACATGGCTTCCTGTTCAGAAACTAAACAAGAAAGATTAGCACATATATGAATAGCCGAAGCCTCACAATCTCTCAAGTGTTTCTCTCTTGTATTTTACAGTGAGTTTTCTCTGTGAATCCAGTAGCTCAGAAACAAACAAAGATCAAAACTTCAGAAAACAAACCCCAACCCAAAAACAGCAAAAAGAGAAAGGCAAATTGCAAGATTTTTGTTTGCAAGAGGGTTTACCACCATGGCTAGATTTCTCCTCAGCCATGCTGGATTTCTCCTCAGCCATGCTGGATTTCTCCTCAGCCAAGTTGAATTTATCTTCAACATTTCTTTTGATTTTTTTTAGATCTGGTTGGCCATCTTGCAGATTCAACAGATAGAAGGATAAGAATTTTGAGAAAACTGCAGAGAAAATTGCACAGAATAGAAAACAGATTCCCAAACAAAGAGAAGAAGTGTAAAAGTTTTAGAATCAAACCCTATATCAAGAGCCTTCAAATCTGCTCTGATACCACTTGATGAATCCCTTGTGAGGAGATCCTTTTGTCCCTGATTCTTTGATGGATGATCAGATCTTTTGAGAGAGAGATGGATTGATTCAGATTGTGGATGATGGATGTTTTGATGGATGATGGATGTTTTGATGGATGATCTTCAGAAATGATCCCTGGAATGATCAGATCTTGTGTAGTTGTGTCTAAGATCAAGAGTATGAACTCTGTTTGAGATCAAGACAAGATTTTTGCTTGCATAGAATGAACTACAAGCAATCAGTGTTCAAAGATGAACAAAGGATTCACAGATTTAGAAAGAAATTTGATTAAAAGGTGAGAGTTCTCAAAGAGTTTAAGTAGCAAAAACAAAAGTTGAAAGGTCTTAATACTTATAAAAACTCGAAAATAAAAGAGTGATAAAAATTAGACAAGTCCAAAGATTGAATAAGTGAAAAGTTGGCTCTGTTCCTTGGCTTGATTTCCAAGTTAGTTTGGGTCTGGTTCAGAGTAAACCAAAGCAGCAATTAATTTCCTCAGTCTTCTAGTTTGTGATCTAGTAACTGGGGCATTAGACAAGCAGAATGGATCCTTATCTCGATTGGTTTTGGCCGTGTAAAATGCATCTGATCCATGTGAAAGATTGGGTCGAAATTTATCATCATCAGTTAGTCCCATCACGCCTTGAGTATCAATCTGGTTACGCTCATCTAGCTCCTCTTCATTGTCACTCTCATTCAGCTCCAGTTAAGCTATTGGTTCAGTCAAGGTTGAATCATTTTTATTCTTCTTTGGACTGTTTAGATTGTGCCCTGCTCCTCTTAATATGTGTATCCAGCAGCCTCCCTGGTCGTGACTTTTTCTGCAACAAATCAGATTTTTTAAAACTCGATTTTTCTTTACTTGACAAGTGCTTTTTTTTCCCCGCAAACTCTTTGTGGAGGGACTGAATTGGTCATCATTTTTGCTCCTCCTGTTAAGCCTTTCCAGTGACCTCCTTGATTGTATCCTTCCCTGCTCATAACCAGACTCATCAATAAGATAAGAATCTCTTTTTCTCATAGATTTTTCCCTTCTCTCCAAAGCTGCTTTTCTTGCAGAGTTGAACTGGTTATAATCCAAGGCTGCCTTTGCTTCCTCCAGACATGGTTTCCTGTTAAGAAACTCAACAAGAAAAATTAGCACAATAACAGAGACCCGAAGCCTCACAAACCCTCAAGTGTTTTTTTCTCTTACTTTCTTTTGTGAATTTTCCCTGTGAAACCAGTAGCTCAGCAATAAACAAAGATCAAGCTTTCAAAGAATAAACCCCGATCTCCAAAAAATAAGAAAGATATAGATAGATTGCAAGATTTTGTTTTGCAAGAGGCTTTACCACCAGAGACTGGATTTCTTCTAAGCCTTAGTCGGATTTGTCCTCCACATTCTTTGATTTTTTTTCTTTTGTTTTTTCTCTTTTTTTTAATAAACTGGTTGGCCCTCTTGCAGGTAAAACAGATAGAAAGAAAAGAGATGAATGATAAATTGTCAGAGTGTAGGATTGTGTGTGATGGATTATCTCTTTAGGGACAGAGAGCATCGAAATGATGAAGGAGAAGGATCTGATTTCACTTAGTGTTTACTTGAACCAGAAAGAGAGATTAGGAGAGACTTAGAGAGATTTGAGAGATAAAGAAAGGGAGAGACTTGAGGGAATCTGGAACAAGAACACTAAGCTTTATTATGAAGTGGAGAGGTGAAGTCCCCCTTACGCCCTTAAGGTTTACACTCGACAGAGATACAATTATATAGAGAGATGAGAGCAACAAAAGATCTAAACCTAAGCATAGTCAACAAGAGTTTAGGCACCAGTTTGAAATACTTGGCTCAGAGTGCACACATGCTTTGGATAGCCTGTCCAAATCTTGCTCATCCTTTTGGGCGAGTGGATAAGGTTCCTTATCCAGAAACGGCTCCTTCCTGAAGAGTACCCTCATCTCTTCCTTTCCTTCTCTTGGTCGAATATAGCAGAGCATCTTCCTCACTTGCCTAAAACTTCTCTTGGATCCCAAGTCTTTGATCCTTCTCACAGCCCTAAACCTTCCTTGGATCAGAATACATTGAAACTTCCTTGGTTACAAGTATTGTGCATTTTAGGGTTACGTATCATGCCCTAAACTTGCACAAGACTGAAACCACATTTTGACACCAAATGGTCGAGTGTTCTTTATTATGGGTCGAGGTTGGTAAGTACGTCGTACAGTTCGTACGGCCGTACGGCCATCCGTACACCTCACCCCCAACATAGACCATTTGACCCCTTCTCTTCACCACAACTTCCCAAGGTCCTTCTTGATCTTCCTCATGGTTTCCTAGAGTCTCTTGCACACTCAGAAGCTTTCCACAGCCTTGTTCATACTTGTTGCACAAGATCTCTTCACACCACTCCATCTTCTTTGCTCCATCTCAACTCTCACAAGTTAATACTTGTTCATTGTCATATCTTCTAGTTAACACTCCCCTTCAAGCCTGACTCTAGTGATCCTAAGTCATGCTTGGAACCTTGAAGAGCTTCTTCATTAAAAACCTCACCAAAGAAAACCCTTTGGGATAGAGCCTGAATGAGGGAAAAAGAGTACAGTCCTCAAGGCCAAGGGATTCGCCAGTGGGTCTTTGTGTCTTTGGATCATTGTGATGTGCACAAAGACCCTGGATCATGGCCTCACTGTGAAGCAAGTCTCATCTGACTTTCCTTGCACATCATTAAATCTTCTTGAGCTCATCTAAGACTTCTTGAGCTCATCTCACACTGATATTCTCTCCCTCTTTCACCTAAACTTCTGTTGGATTTAAGTGCTCGGACTACCAGATACAACACCATCTTCATTCTCCGACTTGGTTGTTTCTTCTTCTTGAATAAACACCAAGGATCTTCTCTTCACCTATCATTGAAGCTTCTCAATACTCCCCCTCAAGCTTGGGACTGAGTCTTTAGGAAGACCCAAGCTTGGATGGATGACAGCTTCATGATCTTGATCAACACACCACTGCCCATTCCTTTCTGATCTTGCCACCTTGAATGGAGTGCTGGTAGATGCCTCAGCTATCTCTTCAACCACCTCACTCTAGAAGTCGCATTGTAGAGTAACCTTCTTCTTCACATAGCCAAGAGTGCTCTGAATACTCTCTTGTCTAGACTTGCCAATGTCTAAACCCCGATGGCTCCATCTTTTATTCCTGGTGCAATGGTGAGGAGGAAGCAGGTCTTGAACTTAGATCATCAGGTAGCTCACTCAAGTCCCCACCTCAAGCTTGAATTGAGTCTAGGTTCAAGCTTGCAGTGAGAATCAATGAGCTTAAAGACCAGGAGCACACCACCCCAGCAGCTGCACTAAAATCACTGATCCACCTTCATGTCTTCAGTTTCAAGTACCCTCAGGTCATCGGCCTTCTCAAGCTTCAGTGATGACCTTGCCTTGTGCATCTTCAATGAAATGTTTAGAGAATAGAGAGATTGGCTTAGACATAAATGAAGAGAATAGAGAGATTGGTTTAGACATAAATGAAGAGAATAGATAGATTAGAGAGTGGTTTGTATGAACTTGTGTTAGAGATTTATTTCGGCCAAAGAGAAGAAAGAAACCCAGAACCGTATGATGTTATTGATACTCAACATAATGCTTATATGGAGGGGTTACAAGGGTTTCCAGAACCAAAAGGAAGAACAACTTGTGGACCAGAATGAAAGGGGGAGCGCCTAATTCAAATATCGACCAAGGAGAGGCACATGAAGGGTATCAGCATCTTTGGTAAGATGCTGCACTTTCCAGCTGTGCCAGCCTGTCCAAGACTTCTTCTTCCTTCGTTTACAACGGATACCAAGGTTAATGGTGAAGATCAGCCGGTAAGGTAACTTCTTTTTCACCCGGATGACCATTTTAACTTTTCGTCGATGTTTGGGTGGACCATGACCTGTACGGCCTGTACGGATTGTACGGCCTTATACGAACATGGTTGATGCAAACTCTCCTTCTTCCTTCTTCTTCTTTTACCCTCATTATTCATCTCAACTTAACACCAACAGCTGCGCTTAAGTCTAATGGTTTCATGCACAACCACCAACAACTCTCCACTGCTTCAGCAATGGGCACTTCCTTCCTCTTTGTCTCGGATAGATGATGAACAAGGACACTCCTTGTGAACCTGAAACAACCCTAAAACTCCAGACAAGATAAGACATACTTGCATTGGAATCAAACCTTGACTAAACATCAAGTTTTATCTCCAATGTCACAAGCTTTTCACTTAGACAGATTCTTATTATCATTAAGATCCATCTAATGCAAGATTTCCACTATCTAAATGCTATGGATGAACACAACATGAACAATCCCAAGAAAATAGGCAATAATTACCTGCCTTAAACAACTCTTAAACATTAGTCTAGAGGTTTCAGCATTATGGCTGTAACCATGGCAATAGTATGCAACAGCCTTAACATATTCTATTCATGAATGCAATCCGGATTAGATACAACTATCTATCATCTTAGTAAGATATCCACTTAGAACAGAGACTAAGCATCATTATCATTTTTAAATACCTGACCCAAATGCTCTACTGTAATCAGTTTCTATTCATGTTTGCAAGCAGATTCAGAACATACTATCTAATATCATGTCTAGCAACATTTAGAACTGAAGTAAGCAATTTAAAACTCAACCAATCAAACGAGTGTCTTTCAAAAAATCCTGGGACAGATCCTAAATATTCATATCTACAAATCTTAATCCAATCCTCAGGTCTCAAACACATCACACAGCACATTCAGTTCATAAAGTATCAAGCTTTATTCAAGGGAAAGAAGTTTTCTTACACTAAAGGAACTAGTGTTAGTTCTTTGAACCACCAGTGATACATGGACAGAACATGAGCTATTGGTGGCGACCCCAACCTCCCCTTCCTCCATGGACCTTTCCCTTGGACTCTCCATGTCAAAGACCCCACCTTTCTTCATACATGAGTCGCCACCATGAGTAACAAGGTGAAAGCTTTCACCTTTTTCCTGGATTTGAATAAAAACAAGCTTGGACTGGCTTATTGAAGAGGGTACCTAATCCATTTCATAACCTCTAGATCCAAGGCTCTTCTTTCTTCTGGACGGTATGAGAGAGCATGAGGAACACATAACACTTTCTCGGCATGCTTAGGATGAACACCTTCTTGTAGAGGTTGAATCAGCTGGCTGGACAGTAGCATCTTCTAGGTTTGAAATGACATGAGAGTGACCTTAGATCTTCAGTGGATGAAGGAACCAGGTTCTTGAGAACCTGGCACTGATACCATTTTAGATTTTCAGAGTGTAGGCTTGTGTGTAATGGATAATATCTTTAGGAACAGACAAAACTCGAAATAATGAAGGAGAAGGATCTTGTTTCACTTAGTGTTTACCTGAACCAGAAAAATAGATTAGAACAGACTTAGAGAGATTTGAGAAATTAAGAAAGGGAGAGACTTGAGGGAATCTGGAACAGGAACACTAAGCTTTATTATGAAGTGGAGGGGGAAGTCCCCCTTACTCCCTTAAGGTTTACACTCGACAGAGATACAATTATATATAGAGATGGGAGCTACAAAAGATCTAAACCTAAGCATGTGAGGTCAACATTAGTTTAGGTGCCATTTTGAAATACTTGGCTCAGACACACGCTTTGGACAGCCTGTCCAAAGCTTGCTCTTCCTTTTGGACGAGTGGATAAGATTCCTTATTGAAAAACGGCTCTTTCCTGGAAAGTATCCACATCTCTTCCTTTCCTTCTATTGGTCGAATATACCAGAAAATCTTCCTCACTTTCCTAAACCTTCTCTTGGATCTCTAGTCTTTGATCCTTATCACAGCCCTAAGCCTTCCATGGATCACCAGAGATTGAAGCTTCCTTGGGTTACAAGTCTTGTTCATTTTGGGTTCCATATCATGCCCTAAACTTGCACAAGACTGAAACCACATTTAAACACCAAATGGTCGAGTGTTCTTGATTTTGGGTTGAGGTTGGTTCGTACAGTCCGTACACCTCACCCAAACATCGACCATTTCATCCCTTCTCTTCACCATAGTTTCCCAAGGTCCTTCTTGATCTTTCTTATGGTGTTCTAGAGTCTCTTTCACAAGATCTCTTCACACAAATCCATCTTCTTTGCTCCATCTCATCTCTCACAAGTTAATACTTGTTCATTGTCATATCTTCAAATTAACAATAAACAAATTCAACAGAAACAGAAATATCAAACGAGGTTCCCAAAGAGAAAGAGAATTCGAAGAGTTTTTAGAATCAAACCCTAGATCAAGAGCCTTCAATCTGCTCTGGTACCAAATGATAGAACCCCTTAGGACGAGATTCCTTTTGTCCCTGATACTTTGAAGGTTGATCTGATGGTTTGGATGATGGATGATGATGGTTCTGATGGATAGAAGTCGAAATGGTTGATGAACCTCAGTGAGGATCGGTAGATTGATCAACACTTGTGTAGATGTGCCCTTGATCGAGAGAATGAACTCACTAGAAAGATCAAGGACGAGTTTTGCTTACTGAGAATGAACTCCTAGCAAACGATGTTCATAGATGAACAAACGATTCACAAATTTAAGAGATAGGTTTTGATAAAAAAAGGTGAATGAATATTATTCTAGGCGTGCCTACACTTATATAGGTTACAAAAGATGTTGAAACCAAAAGACAGTGCAGAAAATAAAAAACTTAGAAACTAGGAATGTAGACTTGACTTTTGACCAAAAATGAGTTCTTCTTTGAATGGCCCTTGATATGCCCACGACCAAGACTTACTTGCTGACTCCCTCTAGGTATTCTTGATGATAATGGACTTTAAATGGACTGAATAAAAGGCTGGTCTGATTTCGCAAGAAACAAACCCATATTGAACTTGTTATGAACTTCTACTGGGCGGCAACACTTCTTCTTGGGCCACTTGTTCCAAAAAATCTTCAAATGGGTTCTTGGGCTTGAATTTCGTGGCTGACCCATCAGGAAGAGATAATGTATCTTCAACTTGGGGTTTGATCTTCTTTTGGGCTGAGAGAAACAAGTCTGATCCATCTTGTTTGGGCCGAATTTATCTGATTCAGCAGTGAAACAAGCTCCCTCTTCAGTGTCACATAGCTCATTCATCTCATCTAGCTCCTGGTTAGTGTCACTTAGCTCATCCATCTTATCCAGCTCCAAGTGAGTGTCACTTACCTCATCCAGATCAAAGTCAGCTCCTGGTCGAGTGTCACTCTCATCCAGCTCCAAGTCAGCTCTTGGTCGAGTGTCACTCTCATCCAGCTCTAATTCAGCTCTTGGTCGAGTGTAACTCTCATCCAGCTCCGATTCATCTCTTGGTCGAGTGTCACTCTAACTCAGCTCCTCCACCGATTTGCATCTACAAGTTGGTATCCACGAAGTTCCGTCCATAGATTCTGCATCTACGGATTTGCATCCATGAGATTGTATCCACAAAGTTCCATCCTTTTCCAAATTAGTTCCTTGTCCACCTGGATCAGTCATGTTCGGCTCCAAATCAGCTACTGGTTCAGTCGAGGTTGCATCACTTTATCAACCGAACCCCAACCACAGTCCTTGATGATCAGTCACCATTTGAGGTTCTCAACAAGTATAAGCCAACATTAGATCATCTCCGGGTCTTTGGTTGTCTCTGATTTGTTCACAAACCAGGGGAGGTAAGGAACAATTTGGAAGCAAAAATCACTAAGGGTACTCACCAACTCAAAAGGGGTACAAGTGTTATGATTGAGTAACCATAAGGGTGCTTGTGTCAAGGGATGTGAAGTTTGTAGAGGAAAGAGGGTTCTATGAGGAGAAGAACCAAGAAGAAGGGGGGGGGTCGAGGAGGACCAACCTGAAGTGGCTCAACTGTTGAGAAGGAGTACAAGGATGAGGAACCTTCCTTCCAACTGTGTAAATACAAGGGTATACTACAATGCCAAAGCAGTTGAGCATCCTGCCCAAGCTATTTTTACATTTGCTTATTACCCTGAAGAACATTGTTCTTTCATGATCAGCCTGGATGGAAGTCTGTTACCAAGATCATATGAAGAAGCCATGCAAGACAAATAATGGAGGGAATCAGTTGGTCCAGAAGCGGATGCAATGATCAAAAATGATAATTTGTATGAGAGTAAACTGCCAAAGGGCAAGAAGGCTGTCTCTAGCATATATATATTCACTATCAATTATCTTGCAAATGGAAAGATTGATAGGAAGAAGACGAGGCTGGTGGCAAGGGGGTTTGCACAAACCTATGGAGAGGACTACATAGATACCTTTGCTCCAGTCGCCAAGCTCCATACAATCATAATAGTGTTATCTCTGGCTGTGAACTTGGAATGGGGTCTTTGGAAAATGGATGTGAAGAATGCCTTCTTGCAAGGAGAACTTGAAGATGAGGTCTATATGCATCCTCATCCTGGTCTTGAGCATTTGGTTAAGGAGGGAAATGTGTTCAGCCTGAAGAAGGCAATATATTGTCTCAAACAGTCACCTAGAGCAGGGTGCACCAAGCTGAGTACAACTCTGAATGGGAAAGGCTTTAAGATGTCAGAACTCGACTACACCCTCTTCACCTTGACCACTTCATCAGGTATTGTAGTCCTTCTTGTGTATGTTGATAATATCATCATCATAGGAACTGACAAGGTTGGAATTCAATCTACCATGGACTTCTTAAAGTTTGAGATGAAAGACTTGGGTGAAATGAAATACTTCCTTGGAACTGTAATACTTAGGTCCAGGGAAGGTTTGTTTCTTTCCCAAAGGAAATATACACTTGATATTTTGGAGATGTAGGTAAACATGGAGGGAAGGCAATGAAGACATCTCTGGAAGATGGATATAAGGTTCCACGTGAGGGGTATATTGAAGACCTCCAACCATTTGAATATGCCAAGCTTTACATAAAGCTTGTTGGTAAGTTAATCTACTTAATCATTACACGTCCTGACATATGTTTTGCTGTGAATCAGGTGAGTCAACATATGCAAGGACCAAAGGAGCATCATTGGAACATGGTGAGCAGGATCCTGATGTATATGAATTGTTAACGAGAACAAGGAGTTTGAATGGGTTGTAACAAGAGCACTGAAGTAGTAGGATAATGTGATGCTGATTGGGCTGGAGATCAAGCAAATAGGAAGTCGACCACTGGCTATTGCACTTTTATTGGTGGCAACTTAGTCACTTGGAAGAGCAAGAAGCAGAAGGAGGTGTCATGTGCAAGTGCTGAAGCTGAGAATAGGGCCATGTTGAAGCCGAAAAATGAGCTGGTTTGGATCAAGGGTATATTGAAGCATTTGGAGATAGATCAGTCCACACCAATGACCATGCATTGTTACAACCAAGCCGCAAACCACATTGCCTCCAATTCGGTGTTCCATGAGAGAACCAAGCAAATAGAAGTCGACTGCCACAAGGTGAGGCAAATGATAGTCCAAGGAGTGATTCAACCTTGTTATACTCGGAGTGAAGACCAGTTGGCTGATGTTTTCACTAAAGCTCCAAGACATAAGACTTTTGAGTCCATTCATCATAGGTTGGGACTCATAGATCTTACCAGGCGCAACTAGTCCCCTTTGTCATGAGGTCTTTACTCTTTTCCTTGTTAAGATTTTATCCCTAAGGAGGGTTTTTTTTGTAAGGTTTTTAATGAGGGAGATCTCATGGCATCCAAGCTTTATCGGTTCCCTTGGTCAAGCCTGAGGGGGAGTGTTGAAATGAATAAGTAATGAGGATACAAAGA
This sequence comes from Moricandia arvensis, assembly GCA_905132765.1. Classification (NCBI taxonomy): domain Eukaryota; kingdom Viridiplantae; phylum Streptophyta; class Magnoliopsida; order Brassicales; family Brassicaceae; genus Moricandia; species Moricandia arvensis. The sequence continues at coordinate 103,386 of CAJHQP010000844.1, read as the reverse complement.
TTAGAGAAGGCTTAAGAAATCATGAGAAGGAGAAATAAAGGTGTCTGTACAAGGCCGTACACCTTTCGGTCGACCAATAGTGAAAAGCTCAACCAAAGGTAAAAACAGTTTACCCGAAGGAGTTAACCTTGATCGTTTACCTTTCTACTCTGAGTCTTGGATCAGTGAACCTTATGGATAAGGTAAGCTCTTGCCTTGACAAACTGGCACAGCTGGAAAGGAAGGCATCTAGTCAAGATTGCTAAACAGATCAATCATGTAGAGCCTCTCATCCACAAGATTTCCAAGCGGGATGCTCCCTTCTGTGACTCCACGTGCTCAAGTTGAAACCTTATCATGTATACGTTGTAAAGCTTCTACATATATAAGTAACTCCTCTTCATTAATCAATAAGCAAGAATTCCGAGTCTCTTACTTCTCTCTCTAGTGTTCTTGAGGTTCCAGAAATGGTTTCTTAGAAAGTCTCTTCCTTTAGTCTTGAATACTATCCAATTCTCTTCTAGTCTCTCTCAAAGTCTTCTTTTACTCGTATAAAATCAGATTCTTCTTTAGTTTTAGTCATCACCTAACTCTTGAAGAGACCGGTGTCCTGAAGGCATTGGAGGTGAAGGCAATGGTAAATCTGTTGGACTAAGCGCAGCGGTTGGAAGTGGTGTGCGTTGAACAGCGGTATTAAAATGATAGAGGAAGAATAGAGAAGTCGAGAGGAATTGATTTAGGGTCCGTACAGAGGCCGTACAGGCCGTACAAGTGGACGACCCAAATCAACCGTGGTCAAAAAGTTACCTGGGTGAAAGTAACTCGACCAAGAGTTACTTTTGCTAATTACCAAGCGGATCAAGCTTGACTTAATGGATAAGGCACGACAGGACAGGCTGGATCATGGCTAGAATAACATCTGGTCCAAGATTCCTTTGGCAGAAAGCGTGTGTAGCCTCTCGACCAAGCATTTAAAATAAACTCTCCTATCTCGTCGAGTCTCATCCAGTTCTGTCTAAATCTCTTCCTTAGTCTCTCTTTTCTTCTATTTTCACCCAGATTCACTCAGGATTTCATGGTATTAGAGCCAGGTTCAGTTGAATCTGGGTTTTGATTTCGTTTGTTCCAAGACTCTACCTTTTTGATCCGTAAAGCACAAGATGGAGAACACTAAGACATTGTCATTCCGGTTACTCTCAAAGGAGGAAACTACCTTCTCTGGTATCGTGTAGTGAAGACAGCCGTGGGAAGTAAGGGTTTATGGAATCACATCCTTGAGTATGAAGCTCCAAAGCTTATTACTCATGAAGGCGACAAAGAGGTGATTGTTTGTGATGAAGTGAAGTCGATCCAGGAGGACAATATGGTGATGTCTATCCTCCAAAGCTCACTGGATCCGTCGATCTTGGAGTCCTACAGCTATTGTGAGAAGGCTAAAGATCTATGGGATACACTTTAGAAGGTGTATGGAAACAACTCAAACCTCACACGAGTGTTTGAGATCAAGAGCTATCAACAACTTAGCTGAAGAAAACATGGAGTTTACCAAACATTTGGGAAAGTTTCGAGCTTTATTTGTCGGAACTTCAGATGCTGAGGCCGAGTACTACAGATCCGGATGAGCTGAATGAGAGGTGTGAGAAAGACAAGGTCTTTGGACTCTTTCTCACACTCAATGCTACGTACAACGACCTTATCAAGCACATCCTAAGGTCTGAGAAGCTCCCTACTCTTGAAGAGGTATGCGCGCTGTTAACTTGAAGAGATGGCAAAGAACAAGTATGAAATTGTGAGGAATGAGATGAGGCAAAGGAGATAGTGTGGTGTGAAGAGATCTTGTGCAGCTTCTAAATGTGCAAGAGACTCTAGAACACCTTGAGGAAGATCAAGAATGACCTTGGGAAGCTGTGGTAAAGAGAAGGGATCAAAAGGTCGATGTTTGGGTGAGGTGTACGGATGGCCGTACGGACTGTACGAACCGTACGAACCGTACGAACCGTACGGAACAACCTCGACCAAAAATCAACAACACTCGACCATTTGATGTCTAAAAGTGGTTTCAGTCTTTTGCCGGTTTGGGGCATGCTATAAAACCCTAAAATGCACAAGACTTGTAACCCAAGGAAGCTTCAAGACTTATGATCCAAGGAATGTTAGGTTTGTGAAGTAAAGATCGAAGACTTAGGACTAAAGAAAAAGTTTGGGTGAGTAAGAGAAGATACCTTGGTATATTCAACCAAGGGAACTTCCTGGAAGGTTCTGAGGTTTGGATAAGGTTATCCACTTACAAAAGGAAGAAAGGAAGAGCTTTATGGATAACCTTATCCAAACGCCAAAAGCAAAGGAAGAGCACCAGCCGTGGACAGCCTGTCGAAGCATGTGTGCATTCCTGGCCAAGTATTTCAAATTAGTCAGTTGGCCTCACATGCTTAGGTTTAGCCTTGTTTTAGCTCTCATATCTCTATATATTGATCATCTCTGTCGAGTGTAAAGATTAAGGGAGTAAGGGGGAAAACCCCCTCTCCACTTCAGAAATGAAAAGCTTGTAGTTCTTGAATTGAATCCTTCTAAATCTCTCCCTTTCCTACTCTACTTAGTCTATCCAAGTATCTTTTAGTCTCTGGTTCTGATTCAAGTTCACACAAGTAAAACCAGATTCATTTTCTTCTTCATTTCGTGTCCATCACTGCCTTAAAGGCTTGTTAATCACACACAAACATTACATTCTAAAAATCCAACACGCGCAAATCTAGAAAGAACAAGGGTCCTTGGGACTCTTTGGAGGAAAGGAAAAGCTCACACTTGACAATCAAGCCGAGTGCTAGAATTGTGAAAGTATGAGGAGAATAGTTGAGTTTAGGTAAGATTTGGGTAAAGAACAATGAAGAACATAGTAAGAACAAGAGAATTAGTTTCTGGATAGTTTAGAGAGAGAGAGAGGAGAGAGAGTGACGAATTTGGAGATTAGGAGAGAGAAGGAAGATTATTCTCCTTAGTTAATTCATCTGCATGAGTTTACATTATATTGACAAACCAGAGATTAATAAAAGAGAGAATGACTCATATAGCACAGAAAAGTTGGAATATAACTAGAATAGCTTACATTTTCTAAAAATTACTAAAATGTTTTTTTGACCCTAGTAAATTACAATAAACACTCTTCCTTAGTTTGCCTATATTTTTAATTAATAATGCCATGTTAGCAAACCGTATTCCACGTCACCTTAACTGTATTCCACCTCACCTTATATGTATTCCATGTCATTAATTTTTTACACTTACCAATACATTCATTAATTTGTCCAAAACAAGAAAAAAAAACCCCACTCCCCACTCCCTCTTTTGAAGTCGAATTTTTCAAACCCTAGAGAGAGTTTTTAATTGTTTCGCCGTTTTCTTCTCCGTGAAATCGTCTTCTCCAGTCTAGCATTTTCTCCGAAAACGGTCAAGAAGAAATGCCATCATCTTCTTCTCGAAAATTATCCTCTCCAAAAAGTCTTCTCCGCAAAAGTCTTCTCTGGTAAGTTTCGACTGATTTTGATCTATACTGTGATTGAGTTTGATATATGTTGCGAATGAGTTTGATTTAAGTTGTTACTGAGTGTGATTTGAGTTGTGGCTGAGTATGACATATATCGTGGATGAGTTAGACATATATTGTGCCTGAGTGGTTTAAATTGTGGTTGAGTTTGATTTATCTTATGGCTGATTTGGTATATATATCGGCTGAGTTATCTATCTTGTTTTAGCTGAGTATTTGATTATGGTTGTGGCTGATTTATTTTTCCGTTTTAGGTTTGTTAGTTGTATATTCGGCTGAATTATATATGTCTTCTTATGATCAGATGTATGTTTCTGAAGATCAAACATGAGATTACCCTCCAAGACTGTACCCTGAAGGGGCTTCTAATCTTGAAAACAAAGAGATCAATCAAAATTTCTATATGGGAGACTTCCCTGTGATTAGAGAAGCATTAGGTAAGGATGTGTGGGATGAGGTGAAGAAGTTTCCGGTTGGAATCATTGCTAAGCTAGCTGAAAGCCCAAGTGTGTGGTCTGGTAAGACTGTACATTGTCTACTTTGTAGACAGCTGCGTGTTGCTAAGAAGGAGATCTGGAGTCTCGTTGTTGATGAACCCATCAGGTTTGGACTAAACGAATTTGGTGCGATAACTGGGTTAAACACAGACCCAATGCCAACTGAACGTTTTAAATCTCTAGAACAATACAGAGCTTTCTGGGATGAGTTGAAGGTGCCGCATGGGATGGGACCCAAGTTAGTTGAACTGATGTCCGCTATAGAGTACTGTCGGCCCTGGAGCTTTGAAAAGCGCAAATGGTTGGGGCTGTTAGTTCTTCAAGCCATTGGTCTTTATGCTCTGCATCATAATTCTAGGATACCCTTTGAAAGTGCAATAAGAGTATTCGACGATGAAGCTATGATGACTTATCCATGGGGTCGTTCTGTATATGAAGTTTTTTTTAATTCAATTAAGATGTTGAGTCCACACGGAAAGTCATACACCCTCAACGGCCTGAAGGACGTTTTATTGGTTTGGGCATATGAATCTCTCATTTGCTTCGGAGAGTGTTTCGGGAAATTGATAAGTGACGACGAGATTCCTCTTTTACGATGGGGTGGAAGTCGTACTCGAGCAAGTTTTGAAATTGTCTTCTCTCGTGAGATCGAAGAGCATGGAAAGGTAAGGTTTCAGACTGAGTTTTTATCTATTTCTTGGCCGAGTTATGAGTATATGATGGCTGAGTTATTTAGGTAGCTATTTTTCTTACATTTGGCTGAGTTATGAGATTTACTAAGTTGGGTTTTAGATAGAGACGTTTTGTATTATTTGTATTACGGCTGAGTTATCTAGCTTTTTTTGTTTGTTGACTGATTTGTGATATACTTTGTAGGTTCGCGTGAGTAATATGGTCATGAAGGAGTCTTTAGAAGAGTTGGTTCCTGAGTGGCCGGATGAAGCAGATGACCCACAACTTGTGAACTTGATAAAAGACCTACATGCTGGTCGCTCTGTTAAAGGTTTTTGGAATGTGCAGAGCAATGAGAAGAAGAAAAGAACAAAGGCTGGAGTTTTGGCTGAGGATGAGCCACAAACAAAGAAACAGAAGAAAGGTAAGAAAAAGGAAGTTGTTGATGTAGAGAAGAATATGAAGAAGGAGAAGGCAGAGAGAAAGGGTCCTACCGAGGAGGAAGGTAGGGAAGATAACAAGGCGGCTCTGCAGAACATATTGTCTTTTCTAGATAATATTTCCGGAAAAGTTGACAAGTATGATGATAAATTCAATATGGTTGAGTCGCGGTTAAATACACACGATTCCACCTTGGAGGAGTTAACACGAAACATCGGTAAAGCAGTAAAAAATGCAGTCGATGAGGTTCTGAAAGTTTCTACGAAAGGGGGACCCGTCGAAAACCATGATGATCTCCAAGAATTCAAACCCCTTCTGTTTCCAGTATCAGCACCGGAGCAGACTCTTTAGCAAAATTCTGTTAACAGTCCACCCCCAGCTAAGACCCCTGTTGCTAGTCCAGCCGCAACTAAGACCCCGCTTGCTAGTCCAGCCGCAACTAAGACCCCGCTTGCTACTCCAGCCGCAACTAAGAACCCGCTCGCTACTCCAGCCGCAGGTAAGACCCCTGATGGTACTCCAGACGCAGCTAAGCCCCTGCCAAGGCAGCCGATGTGAAGCAGCCTGGTCCAATCAACCGCAGAGGTTTGAGAGATAAAGCTCCTAAGGCAACTGAGGTTAAAAAGAACTTGGGTGAGGATCTCGAAGGTAAAACTCAACCTGATTTCTTATTGTTTCTCCTGCAAAGGACCCAATATCTGGACGAGTCTTGAGGGTGAAGACAAAGAAAGAGGGTGATGTACCAAAGAAAGAGGCTGATGTACCAAAGAAAGAGGCTGATGCGAAGATGAAGGAGGAGGAGGTTGTATTAACAAAGAGGGAGATCGCCGGTAAGAAGAAGGAGGAGGCTGCGAGAAAGAGGAAAGAGGTGGCAGAGAAAAGGAAACGAAACGCTGAGTTAAAGAAGAAGGAGGCTGAGATAAAGAAGGAGAAGGCTGAGTTAAAAAAGTAGGCAGAGATAAAGCAGGAGGAACCTATTGGAAAAAGGTCAACGCGTCTTCGTGCGAATATAATCAGAGTACCTATTAGGAAAGTGACTCTAGAGGACAGTGACGTAAAGGATGTGACCGGAGTACCTATTAGTAAAGTGACTCCAGAGGACAGTGACGTAAAGGATGTGACCGGCTTACCTGAGTCGATTGCCCACAAAATTTTTTCGGAGTCAGACGAGGAGGAAGAGGAAAAGTTTAGGTCCGCAAAAACAAAGCAAATCCGAGAGAGAGATGTTAAATTAGGTCCCGATGGGCATCCGATTGGGCCAGGATCTGCTCCTTCAGGGCTTGTTTTTCCTTACATTGGAGACAATAAGATGACGTGTATAAGGAAGAATGTTAAACCATCACCAGCAATATATGATCCTCTAGCAGCTGTTGATCCGGAGAAACTGACTGCATTGAAAGAATTCCTAAAGCAATTCAAGTATGGACCTTTAGATCATCTGTTGATACATCTAAAATTAATCCCTACATAAACTGATTTGTGTTTAATTATAGGGGCCAAAAACTACGAAGAACATCTGACGATGAATACTCCTTCTTCCAAATGCTTGTCGCTGAGAGAAAGCATTGGCCAGTGCTTATATTTTGGATGTTTGATAATGTAAGTCAACTTGACGGCTGAGTTGTTTATTATTTACTATTTGGTGACTGATTTATTTAATTTTGATGGCTGAGTTTATTAATTACTGGTTGAGTTATATAATATAGATGGCTGAATTAATTTTAGTTGATAGATGGGTTATAATATTTTTGATGGCTGAATTATAGATGTTTTTACCATTCTTTGTACAGCATGTCGCTGCGTATCTTAGAGTCCTCATCCGAAGGTCCACCCAAGATCCCACCCCATTTTGGTCTAAGCGCATTGCGTTTGTTGACATTTGGTTTATAAATCAATGGATCGTGGATTACAAGATGTTCAGCATGAAACCGAAAGCCTTCAAATTCACTGGCTTCGCATATGAAGAATTAATTAACAGCCTCCTTCCAGCTGAGATTCATACTAACTTGAAGTGGATAAAAGATGTGGATCACCTGTACAGAGTTATTAATGTTGGAAGCGATCATTGGGTGGCGTATCACATGGATCTGGTGAAGGGGAAGATTGATTGCTACGATTCAATCACTGGACATGTAACACCTGAAAGCGAGACGAAGGTTGTAGTTGCATTTAGTCCGCTTACACAAATGATCCATGCAATGATGAACATCCTTGTTCCACATGATTTACAAAAACCTAGCTCGAAGCAGTTTCTGTTGAGAAGGAGGAAAGTCGAACACGTTCCACAAAACGTCCTGGTCAGTGATTATGGGGTGTATGCATTGAAGTTTATCGAATGTCTAGCACTCGGTGTGATTATTGATGGGATAAACGATGCTAATATTCAAGGTATACAGGTGAAGATGGGAACAGAAATTCTCAAAGACGGAAGATATAAGTCGATTATTTTTCCCATTGCCTAGATAATTACTGTGTCTGAACTCTTATGTATTTCTCTTTCTGATTGATGTGTATTTGACTTTGACTTAAGCTAAAACTCAGCCTTATCGTTTATTTATCTAGGCAATGTATTGACTTGTTACTCAGCCATACCTTGAACACGACTTCAACCCAACCGTTACGAGGAGAGAACTCTGCCGTAACCTAACCATATAACTCAGCCATACCTCAAACATGCCTAGAAGTCATAAAAATTAATGTAAGCACTCTAAAGTTATTAATTAGAGTTAATATTTTCATTATTACTTGATTATTAATCATATGTGTGCATCCAATTTATTGACTTTAAAAGTTGAGAATCGATAATGATGTTAAGGTAAATGTTGTCTTACAATCACTTTAAACAATACTTGTAGATAAGATATATGTTGAGAGTGTAATTTATATCTATAAAGTAAATCATATACATTGTACTATGAATAATTGTCTTCACATTCTTTTATGTCTCAGTAAACCTTAAGCCATAAATCATCCAGCCTATACCTCAAATCATTAACCCTAGACCCTAAACCCTAAATACAAATCAACTTAACTCAGCCATAACGAACTTATAAACCAGCTGTAAATTTAACTTAATCGTGACGTTTAGGCTTTTTCAGCGGAAAAACATAATTCCGGTATTTTTTTTGTTTTCTCTCACGACATTTCATAGTCCTATTTCTCTCTATATATAGTTCCCCTCTTTTAACCCCCTATCTGTCCATCACCACAGTATTTAGAAAAACCTAGCCACTTGCGATATGTCTGTTATTCCTGGTTATACCTCAAAGTTAGATAGCAGTGTCAATGTCATTCTAAGTTCTGGTGATCGGGATAACCTCCTCGTTCTTAACCATGGTCCCGGAATCGCGGTAGACAAAAAGAGTAGTACGTGGTTGAGATTTTACACGATCTCTCCCTGGCGATCCCTCCGATTCTTACACAAGGCTGGTTTCATGAGTGGCCAACGTACCGCTTCATTCCCGATCATTTTAAGGAACGATGGTTTCTTGTACTTGCGGTAAGCATGATTTTGTTTCCATCACATATTTACGAACAACAGTAATCCTTTTACTATCGTTTTTTTGCAATAGAGACATAACAAATGGGATCGAAGACATAATCTGACTGTTTGGTCACAGTTTAATCTTTTGGCGAGGACGATTTTTCGAACTCATATGTGCATGATGAGGAAGAGTTGGGGACTTGGTGGCGAGAAGCCTGACTGGATGTTACCCGGAGTTGGGCTTTCTCTGATCGATATGTTTAAAGAGTTTGGACCTGATAATTTTGGAATATGAATTACTTTCGACAAGTCCTTTATGTTCTATGACTTATGCAACTCAGCCATCATGTATAAATACTAGGGTTTGTATGAGTATAAAACTCAGCATGGATGTATATATAACTCAGCCTTTTCGTTATTAATATTCCTATAATTCAGCCATAATGTTTGCATCCATACGTTTTTTGTTTACCTTTTATGGAAGATAATTAATTTGGTTTTCGAAAATATCATTCATGCTTATCCGATTAATAATTAGTCATGTTAAATACGCCTTAATTTTGTTACCGATAAATGTATATTACCAAAGCAATGATTAATAAGTTATCATATCAAGAAATTTATATTAACGAGAACGTAGTAGGCGACTTTGACTTGCTCTAAATACAAGGGTTTGGTATGAGTATATATCTCAGGCTTTATGTATATGAAACTCGGCCGTTAGTCATGTTAAAACTCAGCAGTTAGCCATTAATTATAAATACAAGGGTTTGAGATGAGTATATATCACTCATGCATATCCAAATAATAATTACTCATGTTAAATACGCCTAACTTCTGATACCGAGAAATTTATATTACCCAAGCAATGATTATTAAGCTTTTATGTTTTATCGAGAAATTTATTGTACCGAGAACTTATTGGGCGCGTTAATGCGAATAATACCTTGATTAAGTCTAAGATTTTAACTAAGAAGTCGTCCTTACGTCAGACTTTAGTCACCATGCTGTACATTAAAGAAAAGGGAAGAACATCAGAGTAATAAGAGAGATTATAGCTACATCTTCACCATTTCGTTGTGTCCGTATACGCGCTAATCGGTTCAAAATCACAAAAGAACAAAGCAACCTCTTTGATACAGAAACAGCGGTCACAACAGTTCTCACCCTACTTTGTGAAACGTCCCACACCATCAAATCTATGTCGACAACAGGAACACATGGGCAACTGAAGAACGATGGATAAATGAGCATAAGTAACAAGTACATCCTTACGCGGTAATCTTCGCCATGCCACAAACCCCATCCCCATTTCAGATCTCGAATGAGTTTCCCAATTCTAGCCACTGATTCCCTTGGAAAACGAGCGAAGTATGATCATCGCCCCAAAAGATCTTCCGAGTCATTGCCTACACATACAGGGCTCCCTCATACCCTGCATCATGTGCAGCATTCAAGAGAGAAAGTCCATATTCTTTGATGTTAAAGGTGTAGAAATACTGGCACCCTTGATGTAAAGTGTGCTTGAGTTTCCTTCGTCGTAGCAAGTTTTCAACAATGAAGGAGGCATATGGTGTCCCTAGGGAAATGATAACACATCGAAGAAACGGTAAAAAAATCGCCGATTAGTTAACACCTTCATCTCCTTGCACGTAACTCTGAGGTTGAAGAAATCTTTGAAGGAGGAGTTAGCGGCCACACGTTCAACCACCAAGGCTTGAATTTCTTCGGGCAGTTCAAGATTCGGGAAAGACTCCATTTTCTGTGAAATCTGTGAGTTTAGTCGGTTAGATGGTGGTGAAAGTGGTTTAGAAATACATTTTTGATTGTGGATAAGTGTATAAATAAGGGGTTGATGAGAGAAGGTTTCTTTAACATAGCGATTGTTCGTTTGATAGGCGGGAATTTAAAACACGCCTTCTCGTATTTAAAATTAATTATATAAGTCAGCCATAATTAAAGCAAAATTCAGCCGACTGAAAAGACTTTCAAATCAATAACTCTGCCGTGACAACTCAGCTAGATGAATGGAAAACCCAGCTGTAACATATACTATTTAAGCTCTATAACTCAGTCGTAACGTTTATCCCGCGATGTTTATTGTTTCCAATTTTGAATTTTTAAAATATCAGATAGGCGTGCTTAATACGACTGAGTTGTAATATCGAGGACGCTATAATTAACCCTACATGTAGATGTAAGTAGATACGGTGACGCCAATTAACTCAGCCATTACTGCCACGTTTCGCGAGGATATCGAGGACATTATATTACCGAGGCAATAATTAACTCTAAACGGCGACGTTTATTACCGAGGCAATACTTAAATCAGTCATATTTTGGAATTTGTAAGTCAGCCCTTAATTATATTACCGAGGCAATAATTAACTCAGTTGTATTTTCAAATTTGTAACCCATCTTTAGTTTCTAACTCAGCCCTTATATATATTACTTAGGCAATAACTCAGTCGTTTCAAAATTTGTAACCCAGCCTTAATTTTTAACTCAGCCCTCAAGACTAACCTTGGGCGGGAAAATATAACCCAGTTACCAAGGCAGACATTAAACGTCGACGTTTCATTGTTTACAGTTATAGTATTGCATTAATCTTCAAAACATGTGGTCTGCTTCATATTTGTTCCCAAAAAAAGAGAAATAATGTCTTCCTCATCAAGTTCAGTTTCATCTAGGATGGTTTCAAGAGGTACGCCGAGACAGTGCTGGTGTGGTGAACCGTCTGAACAACGTACATCGACGTCAACTAAGAATCCAGGAATATTGTACTATTGCTGTGAAAGAGGGTATCATAAGGTTCACTTTAGTTCATCTTTTACGATTTTTTTAGTTCGTCATTATTATGTGATACTAAGATATGATTATATTAGTTAAACCAAATGCATGTATTCAAATGGGCTGATAAGTGTTTGGTTGAGGAGGTTGATGATCTGATGGTAGTGGTAAGTGACATGAAGAAACACTTGGCGGAGGTAGGTGTTAAGGTTGCTCGTCTGGAGAATGCGACTGAACGATTAAGGACGGGATCCGAGGTTAGGTGTTTGAAGAATGTGGTGGTTTGTGGATTAGTTCTTGCTGTATGTTGCTACTATTACCTAATGTAGTCATGTATTGTAATAACATGACTTGTATTTTGAATAACCAGTCGTGTCTTTGCAATACCTCAGCCATAAATGATTGTAACCCAGCCGTAAATGTTTATTACTCACACATAACATCCCTATAACTAAGTCCTTAAATATAAGTAATCTTTTGCTCAAACTCAGGCTTTGAAAATATATAACTCAGCCGTATCATTTAAATAACTCAGTCGTTGAAAATATATAACTCAGTCGTTGAAAATATATAACTCAGCCATAAATTGAAGAAAATAAGTACTTAAAACATTCATACATTAATTGGATTGTAGTACATAAAAGAAAAGGAACGAGCGTCAACATAATATATACGCATCTTCACCATAGTCTGGTGTCCCTAAACAAGTTCATCGGTTGAAACTCTCGGAAGAACAGCCCCACCTCCTTGATCCAGAAACAGCGGTCACACATGTTCTCACCCTTACTGTTCTCAATGTGATACAAGAGCCAATCTATGTCCATAACAAGAACACATGGGCAACTGTAGAACGTTGGACCAACTTTAATGATGAACAAGTCCCTCGTTAGGAGGAAGTTTTCACCATGCCACATACCCCAACCCCATTTCAGATCTCGAACGAGTTTCCCAACTCTGGCCATTGATTCCCTTGTAAAACGAGCGAAGTACTCCTCATCGTTCCAATAGATTTTCCGAGTCATTGCGTACACATACACGGCTCGCTCGTATCCAGCATCCGTTGCAGCCTTCAAGAGAGAAAATCCTGCATCTTTTTGGTTCCAGATTTAGAAATACTGTACACCCTTCAAATATAGTGTGCTTGGGTTTCCTTCTTCGTAGCACACTTTCATCAAAGAAGCAGGCATACGGAGTCCCCAATGAAAGGTTAACAGATCGAACAAATGGTATACCCTAAGCCGATAGTTAACGCCATCATCGACTTAAACGTAACTCTGAGGTTGAAGAAATCTTGGAAGGAGGAGTTAGCGGCCACACGATCAACCACCAAGGCTTGCATTTCTTCAGGCAGTTCAAGAATTGGGAAGGACTCCATTTTCCGTGAGTTTCGTTGGTATAGATTGTGGTAAAAGTGATTTAAAGATAATTAAGTCAGCCACAACTAAGGTCTTTAAATAATGGGTTGAAAAGGTGTCTTCAACAGAGCTACGTATCGTTTGATTGGCGGGAATTTTAAACAGTACGCTTCGTAATTCGTAATTCTTAAATAAGTCAGAAGTAATGAAAACATAATTCAGTCGTTAAGCAGTTATAACTCAGCTAGATGAACTAAAACCCAGTCATTAAACAGCTTAACTCAGCCGAAACGTTTATCCCGCCATGTTTATTGTTTCCAATTGGGAATTATTTTAAAAAGACAAATCAGTTACTCGTGGTAAATACGAGTGAGTTTTCAAATCCATGACGCAATGATTAACCCTACGAGTAGGTCTAACTAGATACAGTGACGTCAAAATAACACAGCCATAATGGCCGCGTTTTGAAAATATCAGTTGGCGTGGTGAATAAGCTGTCAAATCAAGGACATTATATTACTGAGGCAGTAATTACTCTACAGTTAGCAAAACGGCGACGTTTTATTTGAAAGTTTTTCATATCAATAACTCAGTTGTTAACTAAAATAGTCAGTTGTTTCGTGTTTCTTAAATCAAACATAAACCAGCCTTTAGTAAATATAAATCAGCTCAAACCAAAAATCCGTATACATAACCCAGCCTTTACTTTCAAGTAATTGCTAACTTCTCCACTTAGTTATTATTTGATGGAAATACACGAGTGCACTCAACAGTCACATATGTTGGAGATTAAAAGTCACATCCGTTGGAGATAACCATCATTATATACCACCATATCGTCTCCTTCTAGAAACCACTCTTTCTTTCCCAAAAAAAATTCTCTGCTAAGTAACGAATCATCATCTATCAATTTCATTCAACAATATGGAATACTACAACATGCTAGGTGAAGTTTCATCAAACTCTAGTCTCAAGTCATGGCGTTTCAGAGTGAAAATACACAGGGTCTACTCTTGGTATTCCTATGTTACCGGTACTAGACCCATCTGGTCTTTCATCCTATCAGATGAGGCGGTAAGTGTCAAAGCATCATCTCTAAGTTTTATACTAACATGCAAACTGTAAAAGAGTTGGTCCTTTATCCTTTTTTATGCAGGGAATTAAGATCGAGATGACATTGTATACATCTTGTAATGAAATATTTAAAGGCTTAGAGAAGCAAGAGGGAAAGTGGGTGGAAATCTTTAGGGTAGATGTTAAATAGGCCCATCCAGGTTTCAAGGCGACAAGGCATCCATATACACAATCTTTTATACCTGTTACTCAAGCCCGTATCATCAACCCTCTTAATGATTGTCATTACATGGAATTCAAGAGTCTCCATGAGATCCCTCTCATTGCCAGCAGGGATACAGACTATCCCATTGATACCATGGGAGTGGTCTTTGACACGGAAGACCATTTGAACGACCCTGTTGTGCCACTATGGTGTTTTACATAACAGTGATAATCAGATCAAATGTGTGGCAACTGACGATCATGCTAAGGACTTCCGTGATATGTTTGATAACATGAGGGGTCGTGGTCAGGTGATCGTGGTCCTTAAGATGTGGAGGGTCATCAGAAATTATTGTAAGTGCATTATATGATGTGTTTAGTGATTATGGTCCTCAAGATGTTTAATATACTAATTTACACATGGCCTTCTGAACTATGGCTTGAGAAAAAGGATGGATTATCTGACTTCAGGTTCAATCCGCGTTTGTCGGAGGTTGAGGAGTTTAGGCAATCGCTACTTAACGATGACAGATACGTTCGGAGGCACGCGGTTACGGGGCTTGTGTAAATTTATCTTGTCTTCTCTATGTTTAATGTTGCTGAAACTTACTAGCATGTTTGTGATGTGTGGATGTTGAACGTTCTTAAGTTTTATGTTTGGTGTTGGTATTACTTCTTAAACGTATTTAATAATTGTTATTATCTTATGACTCAGCCGTAACATTTACCATAAACCCAGCTATTTAGTGAATTTAATAACTTAATTGTTATAAGTCAGGCTTAAAGTATGAATTACTCAGCCTAACGTTCAATATAAATCAGCCATGGAAGAAAACAAAGGTCAGCTTAATGAAACCATAACTTGGCTGTAGAATGAAACATTCGTAACTAAACCAGCCGTAATGTAATAATAAATCAGCCGAGAAGAGTAATTTAACCGCGACGTTTTGTTACACTAGAAGGGAATTTTAGCCACGAAATAACTCAGCCGTAATGTTACAAAAAAATCAGCCGACAAGAGTCCTTTAACCGCGATGTTTCATTACACTAGAAGGGAATTTTAGCCACGAAGTAACCCAACTATAATGAATAAAACACCCAGCCGTAATACAAAAGAAAAACCCAGCCACGAAGTTTTAGTTCGGACAAGTTTTCACATTATGACCACTCTTTCCACAACGAGAACATGTGTCTTGTTTCCTTGGACGTTTGTTTTCGAGTGCAATTTCTAAAGAAGATGTCATCCTAATTTTTAGGTCTTCCAGGTTGTGGACGAATAAATTGAAGGAAGCACGGTTGGTTGACCACGTTTTTAGGAACTGGTTGCGCGAAATCAACCGGCATGACCGATTGCGCATATGTGTTCACCAAATAATCCATGTTATAGTAAGGACTGCACAGAGATATACGACAAACATTCATGTGCTTTGCAGCTGCGATTGCATGCGCACATGGTATTTTCTCGAGGTCGAAACGCCGGCATGTGTATTTTCTCCCTTCCAAATTAACAACATGCAAAGACTCCCTAGAAATTCCATATGTAACTTGAGTGTGATAATCATCAATCCTTTGTACTGTCATCAGTATTGCGTCAGCAACACAACCCTATTATAAATGCATAAATAAATTGTTACGGCTCAATTATGAAATAATACAGCTGACTTATTAATTAATAAGGCTGATTTATGTGTTGTTACGGCTGACTTATGTACAATGTAGGATGAGTTAAGAAAAGTTAAAGATGACTTACCTCTTGTAGTTTCTCGACACCACGCCTAAGCGTGGTTGGTTGCGATCTAGCAGCCTCTCTCCGTTCAGCAAACCATCTGGTCATCATGACCCGTATCGCTTCCAATAGTCGAACAATGTGAAGACGTCTACCATTTGGCAATGCTCTGTTCATCGATTACGCTATGTTCGTAGTTATCAGATTGTACCTTTCACCCGGGAAACGGACACGCGCCCATAGTCGGACATCAGCTCTTACCAGGTATCCATGAAGTGCAGGATTAATCCCTTCAATCTCCTCGAACATCGCATTAAAATCAGCCATTCTGAAACATCTTGCCGCTTTCTTCACCCGACGAAATGCATCTTTTACTCTGTACCGTGCCAAAATGTTCTTGTATAAATGGTATGTGCAAATTCCCCAAGAAGCAAGCAGATACACATTTCCAATTGCTTTCCTATCGCATTATGCCTATCCGAGATTATAGCAAGACCCTCGTCATCAGGAATCAAAACTTTTAGTTGCGTAAAAAACATTTCCCACGAATCCTCGTTTTCTGTGTCAACCACACTAAAGGCAATTGGAAAAATCTGAAAATTGCCATCCGGAGCTAGGGTTGTGAGAAGCGTCCCTTTGTATTTACCATTAAGAAACGTCCCGTCATCGACCACAACTTTGCGCATGAAAGGAAACCCACTTATGCTCGCACCAAACGCAAGGAACACATACATGAATCTCCCAAACTCATCGATCTGAAGACGCGTAATTGTACCCGGATTTGCCCTTCTTATCATGTATAGATACGACGACAGGTTTTCATACCCAATCTTAGGTGTTCCCTCCTTGATTACCCTTGCATATTTCAGCGTCCTATGTGATTTCCAATAATCCATCTGCACACATCAAAACGATACAAACAAGTCAGCCGCATCACAGAATTAATTCAGCCAAAAATAAAACTTAAGTATGCCTTAACGTAAACGTTACTCGGCCGTAACGTTATTATAAGTAAGCCGTACTGTAATAATAAGTCAGCCACAAATATAAATATTAAGTCAGTCGTATCGTTAATCTAAGTCAGCTCAGTCGTTAAAATAACTCAGCCGCATATAAATAAATACCTTCACACCAAACTGCTTATTAATGGCTATTCCGACACTGGAAGATCGAACGGTCGGACCAACGTTGCCGAGAAAGTCCCTATACAACTGTCCTAAAATATCCGGTGTTGCTTGCGAGATAAATTATGACGCTCAGTTATAGAACATGTATGCTCCGAATCGAAAATACAAACATAAAACGTCGGGAAATCCCCTTGTGGAGAACCACAAATCTCAAGAGATATCCATCAATCCAACACCTAACAATGAGAAGATCTGCTCTGGATACGTCTACATGATAATCAAATTTATCTTTCACTGTAAGAAGTTTCAGTCGTCTCTCCAACGGCTTTAGTGTCGTATCGTTGCCCTACCGTAAGGTCAAGTGCAGACAACTCCAATCTGATAACAACCGGATTCCCATTTGATCAGCTCATTGACCAGTTCTGAGTTCTCTTCTTTGGAGGAAGCGACAGTGAACCTTCGTCTTCTACGTGAGACTCACCGTATAAGCTGAAATTATCATATTCAGACGACGCACCATCAAAGTCGTCGAACATATCAAATCGGCTATCAAATTCATCATCTTCTTCGTTTTGTTCGACTTCTTCATCTTCTCCTCCAACGTTCTGTTTTTCTCCTTCCACTTTACTAGAGCAGTCATTCTCATCACATTCGTCCTCCAAACTGAAACCATCATCACCCCCACTGTAATCTTCGAATCTAGATTGCACTTCTGAGAGTTCAACTTCTGAGAGTTCAACTTCTAAGATAAAACTGCATAAACTTTGACGCTTCTCTCTCGAACCGATATTTTGACAAACGTCGCCATCCCTTTTCTCCGTAATCTCCACACAAAGACGTAGCTGTTCGATTTTCCTTAAGGTTAGAAAACCTTGTAACTGACGAGTATTAGAGACAAAAACCGGTGGAGTATCGGGCGCCAGTGTTTTCAGAGTTTTATTCGAGAACATATAGCTCATCTTAATCTCATGACTCGACTCACTCAATTAGTAATCATCGAGTAGCGACTTTGCGAGATCGTCCCGTGTTGTTCGCACATCTATATGAAGAACTCTGCATCCTCTACTGTCTGCTACGAATACATATCTCCTTTTCTTAACCTAGTTACCAGAAACAATAATTACGGGAGCCATTATCTCTCAGAGCAAGATGAAGAAGATAGATGAGATGATGAAGAAGTTGAAGAAATTGAAGAAGATGAAGAAGTTCAAAATCGGGAAGTGGTAATGTTTTTTTATGCCATGGCAACTACGAACTGATGACATGGCAAATCGTTATGTCAGCCAACATTGGAACACACAACTCAGCTAGCGTACCTCAGCCATAACACAGAACGTATGTCAGCCGCAATGTGAATGCTATTCTAGTAATTAATCTTTTCCTAATAACCAGCCGTCAATACGCGGGAAAACAATAAGTCAGCCATATCTTCACCTAAATCAGTCATCAAGTGAATGTTATTCTAATAATTAATCTTTCGCTAATAGGTCAGCCGTAATAGGACTGAAATTTCTGTTAATCCAACTTATTACGGCTGATAAAAAGTAACTCAGCCATAACAAGCTCTCTTAAGTCAGCCGAAAGTTTAGTAAGACAGTCGGCCGATGATCATTGAATCAGCATGCGAAAATATAACTCAGCCGTTTCTTAACAACATCTCAGTCGTATTCTCAAAAACCTAACTTGTCTTTGTGTAAGTCAGCCGTAACGTGTGTTTCTAAGTCAGCCGAGATCACATAATTCAGTCAGATTTTTGTTAATCAGCCTTCACAGGGGGCTGACTTATAGACGTAAGTCAGCCCTTTTCATAGACGTAAGCCAGGTTAATTAAATCAGCCACAACGTACAAATAACTCAGTTGTAACGTAGTTTGTAACGCTTTGTGGCTGGCTTCATTAATTCGCGTCAGCGAATTCCTAGGTGGCGATGGTTTTAGGCTGACATGGCATGAAAAAGTAATGGCATTCTTGTAAATACATTTTTTCGTACAACATGATAGAAGAGCACGCTGGGCATTTAGAAAATGTCAGTAATAAAAAAAAGATTTGTATTATTCTAGCCTTTTGTACTAAAATGTGTGCTCAATGAGTCAACTTCCCTTAATAAAAGATAAAAAAAAAGAAATATCTTGCTGTTGGTTCAAGGGTGAAAGGGACATATCATGAACAGCTCTTTGCTTAAGTAGAACATGTGATTCCCATTCAAACTGATTCAAACTTTTGACTTTGGTAAACCTGAACCCCCAACGTCTATATGGGTCCATAAGCAAGAGTTTTGCTCCATAAATTTTACCTTCCTTGCCTTGCAAACCAAGCTAGGTCATCTCTGGCCACCAGTCTTGTTTTGTGTCTCACCACTTTGCCATTTGCCAAATATTTGATTGTGAAGACCCACTTGCTTTAGACTGCCTTCTTGCCCTTTGGAAGTTCACTATCATAACAATTGTCAGTTATTATCATGACATTGGTCTCATTTCCAACAGATTCTTTCCATTCATCAAGCTCCATTGCTTCTTCATAGGACCTTGGAACATATCCTTGATCCAATCCACTGATGAATACTACTAAGCAAATGAGCATACTACTGAAGTTGGATGAGCCACTGCATGACTGTGTAATAGACCCTTGTGTTCACCCAGTTGGAGGGATCCTTCTTGATCCTTGTGCTTCTTCTTAGTGGTTGAACATGGTCTTGTTCTTCTTGCTGCTCTTCTTCTTCATTATCTTGAGCAGTTTCAGTTGCTTGATCTTCTACACCATCCTGATCATGAACTTCAGAACCATGTTGCCTTTCTGGTTCTTGTTCATTGCACCCTTCAGGATCAGGATGAGTGACTTGTTCGGCTTCTTGTTCAGTCTCTTGAGTAGGAGTAGGTTCTCTGGTGGTCGGCTTTTCTCTTGATAAATTGATTCCAAGATTTTCTAAGATGATCCTCAGGTTATTAGCCTTATCTGATGCTTGAGACAGATCTTTGAGCTCATCCCAATTCTTATCAGCATAGAATCCCTTTCCTTCCATAAACTTCACATCTCTAGATACAAGTACTCTTCTTGTTCCAGGATTGTAGCACTTGTATCCTTTCTGTGTAGAAGAGTAACCAATGAACATACACTTCATGCTCTTTGCTTCTAGCTTGTTCCTTTGCTCTCCTGATATTAACACAAAGCAGGCGCATCCAAACACTTTGAGGTGATGAATGGATTGTCTGGTTTGGTTCAACACTTCATAAGGAGAGATATCCTTCAGCACCTAGTTGGGATCCGGTTAATGTTGTCACCACAACATCACTCCAAAATCTTTTAGGAACATTGGCATGAAACATCATTGATATAGCAACCTCCATGAGATGCCTATTTTTCCTTTCAGCCACTGCATTTTGCTGCGGTGTATAGGGACAACTTGTTTGGTGGATTATGCCATGTTTTTCCAAGTGATTCTTGAATGCATGACTTGTATACTCTCCTCCATTATCTGATCTCAGTAGCTTCACATTGGCCTTAAAGTGGTTAGTGAGATAGGATTTAAAGTTTATAAATGCACCTAATACGCGATCCTTAGAAGGCAGCATTGTTAACCAAGTATACTTTGATTTCTCATCTACAAAAGTGACAAAATACTTGTGATTATCCCTAGACATACATGCAGAGGTCCAAACATCAGAATTAATTAAGTCAAAGCATATCTAATAGATGGTTACTGAGGTTGGAAACACAAATTTGCAATGCTTTCCTAGGATGCATGCTTCACAATCCAAGTGGCTAAATGACATATCATGCATCATGAGTGCAAATGCACGAGAGTGTGGATGTCCAAATCTAGCATGCCAAGTAGTGTTATCACATAAACTAGTATTGGTCATGCACAAAGGAGTAGAAGAAAAAGGGGAAGAGGGCTTAGTCTTTTGGAGATGGTATAAACCATGTTTGTTGTTTCCTTCTCGAATCACTTTCCCTAGCTTAAGGTCCCGAAACTCAACATCGTTAGGCCTAAAACCCACCTGAAAATTCAGGTCAATTGTGGCCTTTTTCACAGAAGGTAAGTTAGAGGCAAAACCAGGCATATAAAAGGTAGTGGATTCTCTATCAAATAACTTAAGGTTCTCTATTCCTTCTATCTTCACCTTATTACCATTGGATATTATAACATTCCCTAAGGCAGGCCTAACATCACTAATAAGATTCCTATCACTAATCATATGATGACTAGCTCATGAATCTATGATGATTGGCTTAGAGATAAGGGTATATGTACCAGACTTCTTAGAGGAGATAATGGCTTTTGCTGCTTTGATTATGGCTCAATATCATTCATTCTGATAGGACCATCATTGATCATTGCCTTTTCCACACTACTCCTCCATTAGAGTCACTGGTGAAGGCTGAATACATGGATGCACCTTTAAGAGCTGGTTGATCCTCCTCCTTAAGTTTCCTTCCAGCAGGTATGGTATCAAACCTGCTTTGCTTGACACTCTTCCTGACATGTCTTTTCTTCGCCTTCTTGCATCCAATTTCCAGCATAATCCTTTATTTCTTGCTGTGCATATCCTTTACAGGAGAATCTGGCTTCTTTTCTCTTTTAAAGAGAGTGTGAGATACTTTCTCCCTTTGAACCAGAGCACAGACGCCTTCAAGGTTAGGGTGCTTGTGTTCTCTCATAATATGCTTGATTAAGTTATTGTAGGATGGATTTAGGTTCAGGAAAAGGCTGAAGACGTTGTATTGTTCATATCTTTCCTTGATGACCTCATGATCCAAGAAGAGGGTCTAAGCACCTCCAGCTCTGCCCATAAGCTTCTAAACTTTCCAAAATACCGATTGAACTCCACTTCTTCCTGGCCAAGGTTGTTTATAATCCTCTTGACTTCAAACACACGACTCAGGTTTGAGAGATACCCATACACTATTTGAAGACTCTCCCAAAGATCCTTGGTAGATTCACAATGTGAGTAAGCTTCCAAGATTTATTCTGAGAGAGTTGTGGATGATCTCAAGTGCTTGCTTATCTTCTTTGACCCACTTGTATTCATCCTTCAGACCATTTTCCTGACTATCCTCTTGAGTCATCCTCTTTGAAGCTTCAGCCTTCATAATGTGGCTGTCCCAAATTCCATGATTCCCCAAGGTAACTCTAGCCACTCTTGACCATACCAAGTAGTTAGAACACTCAAGGGTTACTGGAATCAAGTTCCTTCTTTCTATTTCCATGGTTGAATTTCTTTTTCCCACTGGACAATAGAATAAAGAACACTGAAATTTCAAAATTAATAAAAAACAAATTGATTTGTGAAAAAGAAAAGAGACTAAATAGCTTAATGCTCTGATAGAGATTCCTTGATAATACAAGAAAGAGAAAAGATGATTTTGAAATTGAAAAAGAGTAGATAGACTGAAACATGGAAAACAGAGTAACTGGAAGACAAGAACATAATGGATTTTGCAGAATTTAAATGGGTTAGGAGCTTAAATCTCGGATACCATGTTAGAATTGTAAAAGTATGAGGAGAATAGTTGAGCTTAGATAAGATTTGAATAAAGAACAATGAAAAACAAAGTAAGAACAAGAGAATTAGTTTATGGATAGTTTAAAGAGAGAGAGAGAGAGAGAGAGGGGAGAGAGAGTGAGAAATTTGGAGATTGGGAGAGAGAATGGAGATTATTCTCCTTAGTTAATTCATCTGCTTGAGTTTACATTATATAGAGACAGACCAGAGATTAATAAAAGAATAAACAAAGGAAATATCTTGCTGCTGGTTCAGGGGTGAAAGGGACAGGTCATGAACAGCTCTTTGCTTAATTAGAACATGTGATTCCCATTCAAAGTGATTCAAACTCTTGCCTTTGGTCAACCTGAACCCCCAACGTCTATATGGATCCATAAACAAGAGTTTGGCTCCCAAATTTCACTTTGCTTGCCTTGCAAACCAAGCTAGGTCATCTCTGGTCAGCATGTACGGACAGAGTTAAAATACTCAACAAGATCAAGTCTTCTTTTCTCTTTTGCTTCTTCTTCTTCTCCTCTTTTTTTCTTCATCTCAATACTGAGGTGCCTCAAGCTAACAAGGTTCATAAGTATGAAGACCGGAGGTTCACTTGGAACTATGAAGATATGAGGTTCAATGGAAACTGTGACCATTGCAAGAGGAATGATCATACAAAGAACCAATTCTGGATACTCCACCCTCACCTCAAGCCAACCAAGTTCATGAAGTAAAGGGAATCACGAGCAAATGTCACCTATGGTACAAGTGATCAACCTGGTGCTGGGACTTCAACCCGGGAAAATGAGACAGAAGGTCGTGAAGATGGTGAGAGCAAGGCCTTGGTGACATACACTGCCCATCAGCCTCGACCAAATGAGCATGAGTTCATCCGCCGATCTGAGATGGATGCACTCATCAAAATTCTCAAGGATAATGGTAACACTCTTGGTAATGTTAGAGGGTAATCATTTGGTGCATACAGGGTTGCTAGTAACGTTGAAAAAACTGATAGTGCCTACACTCAATCTAGGATGTTTGGTCAATCTTATACTTCTCATAACATGTCTAAACCTTTGATAGTGGATTCAGGTGCATCTCATCATATGATTAGTGATACTAGTCATATTAGAGATATAGAACCTGCTCATGGACATGTAATGATTGCAAATGGAGATAGGATACCGATAAGAGGTGTAGGCAAGTTGAAATTGTTTAACAAAGAATCTAGAGCCTTTTATATGCCTGAGTTTACTTCAATCTTACTTTATGTCAAGAAGTGTACCTCTGATATACATTGCAATGTTATCTTTATTCCTAATGATGTGAAGATTCAGGATATTGAGAGCCTTCCGTTGATTGGGCAAGGACTAACCAAATGTTATCTTTATATGCTTGAAGAGCTTAGTTCTGTGCCTGTTCATAGATGCTCATTTAATTCTTTTTCTACTTATGTTTTAAATTAGAATTCTTTGTGGCATACTAGACTAGGACACCCTCATTTTAGAGCTTTAAACTTAATGGTTCCAGTTGTTGTGTTTGAGAATAATGACTGTGAAGCTTGTATTTTAGGCAAGCATTGTTAAACTGTGTTTCATAAATCCACAACCATCTATGCCATTGCTTTGATTTGATTCACTCTGATGTTTGGACTGCACCTTGTTTGTCTAGAGAGAATCATAAATATTTTGTTACATTCATAGATGATAAGTCTAAATACACCTGGATAACCTTGATTCCATCTAAAGATAATGTGCTTGATGAATTTAGAAATTTTCAAAGCTATGCAACTAACAAATTTAATACCAAGTTTAATTTTTTTAGATCAAATAATGGAGGGGAGTACACTATGTGAGAATATACAGATTATGGTGTGTGAGAGGTGTTTACAACAAAGAGTGGTCAGATTTAAAGAGGAGTAGAATAAGAGACTAAGTGAGAATCAAAGAGACTGCAATAGAGAATAAGAGAGATTAAGTGAGATTTGAGAGACTATGAGTGAGATTCGTGCAACAAGAGATTAGAGAGAGTACAAGACACTTGTGAATGGTTAAGAATAAAGGGGAACCCCCCACTTTCAGCTTAGTTTCGAAAATGTATGCAATGGGTGGCTTCATAGCCTTACAACAAACTAAACAAGACAATAAACAGCTAATAAAGAATTAGAAACTTAAACAATTATTATTGTTGGAAATCAGGTCAAGAGCAGGTTGGAGAGAGAGAATGGCACGTCCAGAATGACTTGAAAGTGACCTGACCCAACAGATCTTGGTGTGAGCAAGACATGTAACTTCTGTCCAACATTCAAATTCAAATCAGTTCCTTTTACCTCCAACAACTCCAACTCATATTTAGGGAGTTCTGGTCGAACTTATGTCCCTAGCTGTGCACCAACATGATCATGATACTTTTGTATAATTTTTGCACCAAAGCTATCCTGACCCGGACTTTGCACAAAGCTTCCATTGGTGATTGAAGGCAGACCCGAACTGTGCACATCATTATATTTCTTGTGCAAATCTTGTGCAAGATAATCTTTTTGTACAAACTTTGTACATCATTATCTTTGCACAATCTTTGCACATACGACTTGATCAAACTCACAGATTTATCTTCCTTCCTCATTCCAACACTCCCCCTCAAGCTTGACCACATAAGATCCTTGGACAAGCGGGGAACCTTGAAGAATCTCCCTCATTAAAAAACTTAGTCAGAAAACCCATTTAGGACAAAACCAGCTAAGGAAAAGAGTAGAGTTCTACAAGGCTGGGGATTGGCCAGTAAGCCTATGGAACTTCAGATAACTCATGGTGGAGTCATTAGGCTCTGGATCATGGTCTAACTTGTGGTGCAAGCGTGAACTCCACCACTTGCACACACCATTATCCTGGAACTCTTCTTAAGGCCAGTTATGTCTCCCCCTCTCTTATGACTACACACCATGTTGAAAGGACATAGGGGCCACCAGTTTCTGCTACAGAGAGATCCAAGTACCTACAACATAATGCATAAACACTTACATCACTTCTCAAGGCATAAACCAATCAAACTTTAACGCAAAGAATAAATGGTTACTCCCCTTGCATATGGTGAAATGAGAATAATGAGGAGTGTATTTTCGACACTTGAATCCTCCTTCTTATCTGAGGTGAGGCAAAGGACGACTTGGACCTTCAGGATTGCTCACCATTACCCCTCCTCAAGCTTGATCCAAAGAGTATAGGTGAAGGACCGGGTTTGGAAGTGAGCAACACTTAACTTGAACCAGAAGCACAACAGTACTAACACTTGCGCTTAAGCCAAGTGATCCACCCTTGGTCTCTGCTCCTCTGCCTTACACCACCAGTCTTCCTTGCTTGTCTCTTTGAACAAAGAGCGTAGCAACCAAACAGCCTGCGCTTAAGTCAATTGGTTCTCCAAACAAGATGTTTCTCCATGTTCAGGAATATACATCATGTGTAGGCTTTGGATCAACCAGGAATATACATCATGTGTAGGCTCTGAACACATTGGAAAAGTCTTCTTCTTTGTCTCGGTTTTATGATGGACAGAGAGAACTTCTTGTGCACCTGAATAATCATTCAAATTCCAGAAAGAGTCAGACCACACACACTAGGATCAGATATTGATAACTCACCAATTATGATCCAATGTTTTAAGAAAATGCAATGGACGGAATCTAAACAACTCATTAGCTCAAATCCAAACAAACCAATTCATTAAATGCTCAAACATGATAACTCATCAATTACAAGGCATCTAGGCTAATTTTATCACACATATGGCAGTAACAGAATGCAATGAAAATTTTTAATAGTAGCTTAGACTAGACAACTCATCTAATCAAGCTACACAACCACGAATGCAGCACATGACCAGGCACTCTCCTAGACCTTTAACAATGCAACAAGATAAAAATTGAGACTAAACAACTCACTTAGTCCAGACACAATACAAACAATGATTCTATGACAGAAAGTAGACATAACCATGCTAGCAAGCTTAAAGAATCCTAGAACAATACACAAACAAATTTTCAGTATCATGGGACAAAACCTAGGTTCAACAACTCTAGCCGTTTTGAACTGTACCTAATATACTTAACACACCACTCAACAAAACTAGACATAAAGACACAAGCTTTACTCAAGGGAAAGAGATTTAACTTACAAACAAGGAACCTGAGCTGGTTTCTTGAACCCCTAAGGCAAATGGTTCTCTTGAACTTTTGCAGATTTTGATTTTTGGTTCTCTACCCAACTCCATTTCTTTGTTTGTGCTTTCCCCTTGAACCTCTCATGCTTAACAACCCCTCCTTTCTTCCTGATTAACAGGCGCCACCTTCTGGAACACAGTGAGAGAATCCATTTTAGAAAGAACACGAAAATCGCTGGTGCATACATGGTTTAGTGTTTTGCTTGCCAAACAGCTACAAGACCTTCTTTCTCTAGGAGATGTCTTCATGCTGAACAGGAGGAAAGATAATATACCTTGGGAAGCCTCAGGACACGCCATGCTTTCAGTCTTCTTCCTATTTAAAAGAATGAACAACCAAGAAGACAGAAACTTCTCCAGTGGTTTGAAACAGGAATGAGGGTGAGCTTGTGCTCGATTTGTGGAAGCTTTGTGAGTTTCAGGATCTTGGGAACTCTGATAACATGTGAGAATAGACATATTATGGTGTGTGACAGGTGTTTAGAACAGAGAGTGGTCGGATTTAAAGAGGACGAGAATAAGAGACTAAGTGAGAATCAAAGAGACTGCAATAGAGAATAAAAGAGGTTAAGTAAGATTTGAGAGAGTATGAGTGAGATTCGTGTAACAAGATATTAGAGAGAGTATAGGAGACTTGAGAATGGTGAAGAAGAAAGGGGAACTCCCCTCTTTCAGCTTAGTTTCGAAATGTATACAATGGGTTGGCTTTATAGCCTTAGAACAAGACAAACAAGACAACAAACAACTAATAAAGAATTAAAACAAACTATTATTATTGTTGAAAATCAGGTCAAGAGAAGGCTGGAGAGAGAGAATGGCACGTCCAGAAAGACTTGAAAGTGACCTGACCCAACAGCTCTTGGTTTGAGAAAGACATGTGACTTCTGTCCAACATTCAAATTCAAATCAGTTCCTTTTGCCTCCAACAACTCCACTTCATATTTAGGGAGTTCTTGTTAAACTTATGTGCCTACCTTTGCACCAACATGATCATGATACTTTTGTACAATATTTGCACCAAAGTTGTCCTGACCCGGACTTTGCACGAAGCTTCTTTTGGTGATTAAAGGCAGACCCAGACTTTGCACATCATTATATTTCTTGTGCAAATCTTGTGCAAGATAATCTTTTTGTATAAACTTTGCACATCATTATCTTTGCCCAATCTTTGCACATACGACTTGATCAAACTCACTGATTCTTCTTCCTTCTTCATTCCTACACTCCCCCTCAAGCTTGACCATAGAAGATCCTTGGACAAGATTGGAACCTTGAAGAATCTCCCTCATTAAAAACCTTAGCCAAAAATCCCATTCGGACAAAACCAGCTAAGGAAAAGAGTAGAGTTCTACAAGGCATGGGGATTGGCCAGTGAGCCAAAGGAACTTCAGATAACTCATGGTCAAGTCCTTAGGCTCTGGATCATGGTCTAACTTGTGGTGAAAGCGGGAACTCCACCACTTGCACACACCATTATCTTGGAACTCTTCTTAAGGCCAGTTGTGTCTCCCCCTCTCTTCTGACTACTCGCCATGTTGAAAGGACATAGGGGCCACCAGCTTCTGCCACAGAGAGATCCAAGTACCTAAAATATAATGCATAAACACTTGCATCAATTCTCTAGGCATAAGCCAATCAAACTTTTACTCAAAGAATGAAATGGTTACTCCCCTTGCATTTGGTGAAATGAGAATAATGAGGAGTGTATTTTGGACACTTGAATCCTCCTTCTTCTCGGAGGTGAGGCAATGGAAGACTTGGACCTTCAGGATTGCTCACCATTACCCCTCCTCAAGCTTGATCCGGAGAGTATAAGTGAAGGACAAGGCTTGGAAGTGAGCAACACTTAACTTGAACTAGGAGCACAACAGTACCAACACTTGCGCTTAAGCCAAGTGATCCACCCTTGGTCTCTGCTCCACTGCTTTAAACCACGAGTCTTCCTTGCTTGTCTCTTTGAACCTGGAGTGCAACAACCAAACAGCCTACGCTTAAGTCAACTGGTTCTCCAAACAATATATTTCTCTATGGTCAGGAATATACATCATGTGTAGGCTCTGGATCAACTAGGAATATACATCATGTGTAGGCTCTGAACACATGGGCAAAGCCTTCTTCTTTGTCTCGGTTTGATGATGGACATAGAGCACCTCTTACGTACCGGAAACATCACTTTAATTCCAGCAAGAATTAGACCACACACACTAGGATCAGACATTGATAACTCACCAATTCTGATTCCAATGTTTTAAGAAAATGCAATGGACGGAATCTAAACAACTCATTTAGCTCAAATCCATGGAAACCAATTCACTAAATGCTCAAGTATGATAAATCATCAATTACAAGGCATCTAGGCTGATTTTATCACATATATGACTGTAAGAAAATGGAATAACAATTTATGACAGTAGCTTAGACTAGACAACTCATCTAATCAAGCTACACAACCATGAATGCAGCACATGACCAGGAAACTCTCCTAGGCCTTTAGCAATGCAACAAGACACAAACTGAGTCTAAACAACTCACTTAGGCCAGACACAATACAAACAATGATTCTATGACATAAACTAGACATAACCATGCTAGCAAGCTTAAAGAATCCTTGAACAATACACACACAACTTTTAAGTATAATGGGACAGAAACTAGGTTAAACAACTCTAGCAGTTTTGAACTGTCCCTAAGATACTTAACACACCACTCAACAAAACCAGACATAAAGACACAAGATTTACTCAAGGGAAAGAGATTTAACTTACAAACAAGGAACCTGAGCTGGTTCCTTGAACCTCCAAGGCACATGGTTCACTTGAACTTGGGCAGATTTGGATTTTTTGTTCTCTACCCAACTCCATTTCTTTGTTGTGCTTTCCCCTTGAACCTCTAATGCTTAACACCCCTCCATTCATCCTGATTACCAGGCGCCACCTTCTGGAACACAGTGAGAGACACCATCTTGGAGAGATCATGAAAATCGGTGGTGCAGACATGGTTTAGTGTTTTGCTTGCCAAACAGCTCCAAGACCTTCTTTCTCCAGGAGATCTCTTCATTCTAAACAGGAGGAAGGATGATATACATTGGGAAGCCTCTGGATATGCCATGCTTGCCGTCTTCTTCCTGTGTAAGAGATTAAACAACCAAAAAGACAGAAACTTCCCCAGTGGTTTGAAACAGGAATGAAGGTGAGCTTGTGCTTAATTTGTGGAAGCTTTGTGAGTTTCAGAATCTTGGGAGCTCTGATACCATATTAGAATAGATATATTATGGTGTGTGACAGGTGTTTAGAACAGAGAGTGGTCGGATTTAAAGAGGAAGAGAATAAGAAACTAAGTGAGAATCAAAGACGCAATAGAGATAAGAGAGATTAAGTGAGATTTGAGAGAGTATGAGTGAGATACGTGTAACAAGAGATTAGAGAGAGAATAAGAGACTTGAGAAGGATGAAGAAGAAAGGGGAACTCTCCTTTTCAGCTTAGTTTCGAAATTTATACAATGGGTTGGCTTTATAGCCTTACAACAAGACAAACAAGACAATAAACAACTAATAAAGCAATAGAAACTTAAACAATTATTATTGTTGGAAATCAAGTTAAGAGCAGGTTGGAGAGAGATAATGGCATGTCCAGAATGAGTTGAAAGTGACCTGACCCAACAGCTCTTGGCTTGAGCACGACATGTGACTTATGTCCCACATTCAAATTCAAATAAGTTCCTTTTGCCTCCAGCAACTCCAATCATATTTAGGGAGTCCAGGTCGAATTTATGTCCATAGCTTTGCACCAAAATGATCATGATACTTTTGAACAATATTTGAACCAAATTTATCCTCACCCGGACTTTGCACGGAGCTTCTTTTGGTGATTGAAGGCAGCCCCGAACTTTGCACATCATTAGATTTCTTGTGCAAATGTTGTGCAAGATAATCTTTTTGTATAAACTTTGCACATCGTTATCTTTGCACAATCTTTGCACATATGACTTGATCAAACTCACAGATTCTTCTTCCTTCTTCATTCCAGCATTCCCCCTCAAGCTTGACCATAGAAGATCCTTGGACAAGCTTGGAACCTTGAAGAATCTCCCTCATTAAAAACCTTAGCCAGAAACCCCATTTGGGACAAAACCAGCTAAGGAAAAAAGTAGAGTTCTACAAGGCTTGGGGATTGGCCAGTGAGCCTAAGGAACTTCAAATAACTCATGGTGGAGTCCCTAGGCTCTGGATCATGGTCTAACTTGTGGTGCAAGCGTGAACTCCACCACTTGCACACAACAATATATTGGAACTCTTCTTAAGGCCAGTTGTGTCTCCCCCTCTCTTATGACTACTCGCCATGTTGAAAGGACATAGGGGCCACCAGCTTCTGCTACAGAGAAATCCAAGTACATACAACATAATACATAAACAGTTGCATCAATTCTCAAGCAATAAACCAATCAAACTTTAACGCAAAGAATGAAATGGTTACTCCCCTTGCATTTGGTGAAATAAGAATAATGAGGAGTGTATTTTGGACACTTGAATCCTGCTTCTTATCTAAGGTGAGGCAATGGACGACTTGGACCTTCAGGATTGCTCACCATTTTCCCTCCTCAAGCTTGATCCAGAGAGTATAGGTGAAGGACCAGGCTTGGAAGTGAGCAACACTTAACTTGAACTAGGAGCACAACAGTACCAACATGTGCGCTTAAGCCAAGTGATCCACCCTTGGTCTCTGCTCCACTGCCTTAAACCATTAGTCTTCCTTGCTTGTCTCTTTGAACCAAGAGCGGAACAACCAAACAGCCTGCGCTTAAGTCAACTGGTTCTCCGAACAAAATATTTCTGAATTGTCAGGAATATACATCATGTGTAGGCGTTGGATCAACCAGGAATATACATCAAGTGTAGGCTCTGTACACAAGGGAAAAACCTTCTTCTTTGTCTTGGTTTGATGATGGAAAAAGAGCACCTCTTGTGTACCTGAAAAATCACTGAAATTCTAGTAAGAATCAGACCACACACACTAGGATCAGACATTGATAACTTACCAATTCTGATCCCAATGTTATATGAAAAAGCAATGTACGGAATCTAAAAAACTCATTTAGCTCAAATCAATGCAAACCAATTCACTAAATGCTCAAGCATTATAACTCATCAATTACAAGGCATCTAGGCTCATTTTACAACACATATGACAATAAAAGAATGCAATGACCATTTATGACAGTAGCTTAGACTAGCCAACTCATCTAATCAAGCTACACAACCATGAATGCAGCACATGACCAGGAAAATCTCCAAGACCTTTAGAAATGCAACAAAACACAAACTGAGACTAAACAACTCACTTAGGCCGGACACAATACAAACAATGACACTATGACAAAAACTAGACATAACCATGCTAGCAAGCTTAAAGAATCCTTGAACAATACACACACAACTTTTAAGTATCATTTGAACTGTCCCTAAGATACTTAAAACACCACTCAACAAAACCATACATAAATACACAAGCTTTACTCAAGGGAAAGAGATTTAACTTACAAACAAGGAACCTGAGATGGTTCCTTGAACCTCCAAGGCACATGGTTCATTTGAACTTGGGCAGATTTGGATTTTTGGGTCTCTACCCAACTCCATTTCTTTGTTTGTGATTTCCCCTTTAACCTCTCATGCTTAACATCCTTCCTTTCTTCCTGTTTAACAGGCGCCACCTTCTGGAACACAGTGAGAGACTTCATCTTGGAAAGAACATGAAAATCGCTAGTGCAGACATGGTTTGGTGTTTTTCTTGTCAAACAGCTCCAAGACCTTCTTTCTCCAGGATATCTCTTCATTATAAACAAGGGGAAGGATTATATACCTTGGGAAGCCTCTGGAAACGCCATGCTTGCAGTCTTCTTCCTATTTAAGAGATTGAACATCCAAAAAGACATAAACTTCTCCAGAGTTTGAAACATGAATGAGGGTGAGCTTGTGCTTGATTTGTGGAAGCTCTGTGAGTTTCAGTAGCTTGGGAGCTCTGATACCATGTGAGAATAGACATATTGTGGTGTGTGAGAGGTGTTTAGAAAAGAGAGTGGTAGGATTTAAAGAGGAAAAGAATAAGAGACTAAGTGAGAATCAAAGAAACTGCAATAGAGAATAAGAGAGATTAAGTGGGATTTGAGAGAGTATGAGTGAGATACATGTAACAAGATATTAGAGAGAGTATAAGAGACTTGAGAATGGTGAAGAGGAAAGGGGAACTCCCATCTTTCAGCTTAGTTTCAAAATGTATACAATGGGTTGGCTTAATAGGCTTACAACAAGACAAACAAGACAATAAAGAACTAGCAAAGCAATAGAAACTTAAACAATTATTATTGTTGGAAATCTGGTTAAGAGCAGGATGGAGAGAGA
The DNA here is from genome assembly GCA_905132765.1 of Moricandia arvensis. Taxonomy (NCBI): domain Eukaryota; kingdom Viridiplantae; phylum Streptophyta; class Magnoliopsida; order Brassicales; family Brassicaceae; genus Moricandia; species Moricandia arvensis. Next base: position 70,407 of record CAJHQP010000844.1, on the reverse strand, counting down.
ATGGCACATCCAGAATGACTTTAAAGTGACCTGACCCAACAGCTCTTGGCTTGAGCAAGACATGTGACTTCTGTCCAACATTCAAATTCAAATCAGTGCATTTTGCCTCCAACAACTCCACTTCATATTTAGGATGTTCTGGTCGAACTCATGTCCCTAGCTTTGCCCCAACATGATCATGATAATTTTGTACAATATATGCACCAAATTTATCCTGACCCGGATTTTGCACGGAGCAACTTTTGGTGATTGAAGGCAGAGCCGGACTTTCCACAACATTATATTTCTTGTGCAAAATAATCTTTTTGTACACACTTTACAAATCACTATCTTTGACAATCTTTGCACATACGACTTGATCAAACTCACAGATTCTTCTTCCTTCTTCATTCCAACACTCCCCCCCCCCCAAGATTGACCATAGAAGATTCTTGGACAAGCTTGGAACCTTGAAGAATCTCCCTCATAAAAAACCTTAGCCAGAAAACCCATTTGGGACAAAACTACCTAAGGAAAAGAGTATAGTTCTACAAGGCCTGGGGATTGGCCAGTGGGCCTAAGGAATTTCAGATAACTCATGGTGGAGTCCTTAGGCTCTGGATCATGGTCTAACTTTTGGTGAAACCATGAACTCCACCACTTGCACACACCATTGTCTTGGAACTCTTCTTAAGGCCAGTTGTGTCTACCCCTCTCTTCTTACTACTCGTCATGTTGAAAGGACATATGGGCCACCAGCTTCGGCTACAGAGAGATCGAAGTACCTACAACATAATGCATAGAGACTTGCATCAATTCTCAAGGCATAAACCAATCAAACTTTAACTCAAAGAATGAAATGGTTACTCCCCTTGCATTTGGTGAAATGAGAATAATGAGGAGTGTATTTTGGACAGTTGAATCCTCCTTCTTATCTGAGGTGAGGCAATGGAAGACTTGGACCTTCAGGATTACTCACCATTACCCCTCCTCAAGCTTGATCCAGAGAGTATAGGTGAAGGACCAGGCTTGGAAGTGAGCAAAACTGAACTTGAACTAGGAGCACAATAGTACCAACACATGCGCTTAAGCCAAGTGATCCACCCTTGGTCTCTGCTCCACAGCCTTAAACCACCAGCCTTCCTTGCTTGTCTCTTTGAACCTGGAGCGCCACAACCAAACAGCCTGCGCTTAAGTCAACTGGTTCTCCAAACAAGATATTTCTCCATGGTCAGGAATATACATTATGTGTAGGCTCTGGATCAACCAGGTATATACATCACGTGTCGGCTCTGTACACAAGGGCAAAGCCTTCTTCTTTGTCTTGGTTTGATGATGGAAAAAGAGCACCTCTTGTTTACCTGAAACATCACTGAAACTCCAGTAAGAATCAGACCACATACACTAGGATCAGACATTGATAACTTACCAATTCTGATCCCTATGTTTTAAGAAAATGCAATGTACAGAATCTAAACAACTCATTTAGCTCAAATCCATGCAAACTAATTCACAAAATGCTCAAGCATCATAACTCATCAATTACAAGGTATCTAGGCTCATTTTATCACACATATGACAATAAAAGAATGCAATGACAATTTATGACAGTAGCTTAGACTAGACAACTCATCTAATCAAGCTACACAACCATGAATGCAGCACATGACCAGGAAACTCTCCTAGACCTTTAGAAATGCAACAAGAGACAAACTGAGACTAAACAACTCACTTAGGCCAGACACAATACAAACAATGATTCTATGACATAAACTAGACATAACCATGCTAGCAAGCTTAAAAAATCCTTTAACAATACACACACAACTTTTAAGAATCATGGGACAGAAACTAGGTTCAACAACTCTAGCAGTTTTGAACTGTCCCTAAGATACTTAACACTCCACTCAACAAAACCAGACATAAAGACACAAGCTTTACTCAATGGAAAGATATTTAACTTACAAACAAGGAACCTGAGCTGGTTCCTTGAACCTCCAAGGAACATGGTTCACTTGAACTTGGGCAGATTTGGATTTTTTGGTTCTCTACCCAACTCCATTTCTTTGTTTGTGCTTTTCCCTTGAACCTCTCATACTTAACACCCCTCCTTTCTTACTGATTAATAGGCGCCACCTTCTGGAACACAGTGAGAGACTCCATCTTGGAAAGAACATGAAAATCGCTGGTGCAGACATGGTTTGGTGTTTTGCTTACCAAACAGCTCCAAAAGAGAGAGAATGGCACGTCCAGAATGACTTGAAAGTGACCTTGTAATAACCCTCACGAGCCAGTGAATTTTTGGTCGAGAAAAATTCTTTTCGACCAGTTCGGAGTTGGTTAACCAGATTTAAAAATAAAGTCGACCCGATGAATTAATGTCTCAATGGGACTGTCATGTGGTCGAAAGGACTCCCCTTGATAGTTCTGGTCGAGTATTAAATATTATGGTCGAGTGCATATAAGCTGGACGATATTTTTCGAAAGCAAGACGAGAGCTAAAGGACAAGAAATATTTAGTCGAAAAATTGTTCAGAATTATGGAGCAGCTTCCTAAATAATTCTGCCTAGTCATGTACTTCACCTTCTTAGTTGCTTGATCAGTAACCAAGTCACATGCCATTCACCTTCCTGCTTTCTTGCTTCTGTAGTAAATGGCACATGACAATCACAAGCTGCTTGCTTGCTTCTGTAGTAAATGGCACATGACAATCACAAGCTGCTTGCTTGCTTCTGTAGTAAATGGCACATGACAATCACAAGCTGCTTGGTTGCTTCTGTAGTAAATGGCACATGACAATCACAAGCTGCTTGCTTGATTCTGTAGTAAATGGCACATGACAATCACAAGCTGCTTGCTTGCTTCTGTAGTAAATGGCACAGGACAATCACAAGCTGCTTGCTTGCTTCTGTAGTAAATGGCACATGACAATCACAAGCTGCTTGCTGGCTTCTGTAGTAAATGGCACATGACAATCACAAGCTGCCTGCTTGCTTGCTGGTTCACATTTATAAAATAAAAATCATGTGGCTGGAATGATTTCTTCTTAGCAAGGAAGCAGTGAGCTGCTTGGTTGCTGGAGAAGCTGAAGCAGGACACCAGCTGTCCCTGGCACACCAGAGCTTTGTGTTAACCTGGAAACTCAGACAAAGCTCATCTTAGCTATTTAATCTTCTCAGTCATCTGCTTCCCACGTTCTGAAACAGAGAGCAAAAACCAGACAGAAAACTTCGGAGAGAAAGAGAGAAGAAAGACAGAAAAATATGTGAGAAAAAAATTGAGAGAAAAATCAGAAGAGAGATCTGAGCATGGACGACCCTTTCCAACCTTATAGTGCCTTGAATCAGTGACTGTGGTGTGTGGAAAAATTATTAGATGGTCCAGAAGATTCATGAGATCACTTCTCAGGATATCAATTTCAAATATGGAACCGGTAAGACCTTAAATCAGGTTGTTAGATCAGTTTAATCAGATCCGTTTTAAGGAAGCTTCAAGTCTGATGTAAAACCTAGGCCATGCTCTGTTCTGTCCTGAGTTGAACCTAATCTTGATCTCTTTTGTTTGAAGGTCATGACGTGATCTTAACATGAAGAGAGTGAGCAACCAAGTTCATCAATCACTGAAGTAAAACCGGTAAGGTCTGCGCCCTTGTTGTCTGATCAGTCTGAATAGAACCAGTTTGTGATTGGCTAAGCTACTGCAAGGATCAGTTGTCAAAGGCTTTTTATGGTTCATATTTGTTTAGTTTCAGTTTGAATCAACATCATGGAACCACTACCTAAGTTGTTATGAACTGACTGGAATTAAACCGAACTGAACTTAATTGGATCTTGTCTAGTACTTGTCTGAGCCAAGCTGTCTACAGTCTGAAATTGTCATATCCTGATCTAGTCTGAGTTGATCTGAACTGCTAAGCTTTTACCTGAACCGAGCTGATAATATCTGATTTAAGTTTCTTCTTCGAAACCGAACTTTTGGATTAATGATCTTGTGTACCAAACGCTTTGTTTTAGGTCAGTGGTCGAGGTCAGTGGCGGGATCAACCGGATCCTTCCTTGTGGACGTTCTGAATCAGAAGTGAAGTGGAGTGTCATTAGTTGAGCTCGTTTTTAGTCTTCCTTAGCCAATCTCATATAAACAAAGGTGAGTCTAAATAGATAATTGATGAGTTATGAATGAAATTTCTTGAGTGATTACTAATTATGGTTGATTGATAAGTAAATCTCTTGAACACTACTAAATTGTGAAGTGTCTTCTTAGAATAAATACTTGAGAAATATTATTTTCTATTCTTTAAGGTTTATCTCGAGCCTTAGTACTTGTTCTCAAGTACTAATATATAAGTATATTACTAAGTATATAAGTATGAATCATGTGAAGTCTTATCATATTCACCCTCCCTAAAGTCCCCGCATTACCGTGGATTGGTCCTGCAATATGGAACAAGGTCACGAAGACACGATGATGGGGTTGCACCCTAGAGGCCGTGTAACTGCATGCACCATTAGATGTTCGATCTTGGAATATCTGATGGAGATAATGGTTATACTTATTTTCCCGCTAGGCTCGGTTAGCCTTGGTGGTTTTCCGGGTTTAGCATATATATATAAATTATATGTATGAGTGAATGGCGGGTATCGTGGAGGTGATGTTTAAGATAGGATTCACATAGATAAAAGATAGGCCTTATATATAATAATTAAGGAATATATTTCCTCTGCATTCAAATGGAGTTCTCTGCTCGGGATATTACTAATATTTGTTGGGTTGTAGGATTAGACTCACTGAGTAAACTAGTTACTCATGACTCATTTGTGATGCATGTAACCAGTAGCGCGGGAGACCTTTACTCTAGGATGGGAAGGAACAACATTAGCCAGTGGTAGTTTTATTATCCCTGCAAAGTCGTTTTAATATATGTTATGTATAAAGTTTGTAGACCGAAAACCTCTAGGTTAATTTATAAGATTTGTGTAAGAATCCTTTGAATGAATAAGTATATAATGTATAAAGAATGTTTTTAACGTATGGGTTCCATATGATATTAGTCCTTGTCCGGACGAACCAACTATTGGGTATTACTCGGTCGGGTTGTAAAGCATTGAGTCGTACCTAGTAGGATATGTGTACTTAGATGATTGGCCTTCGGTACCTAGATTTATTGTAGGAACTTTGGGTTAATCATTTATCTATACATTGTGGCTTCTTGGTTTGGTTTAAGTTACTTGTGATCGGCTGTGGATGTTCTTGTTTGATTGTTGCACGGCTGGTCGAGTCAACTTATACTTAGACCAGATCGGGGGTGTCTCAGACCTGACCCAATAGCTCTTGGCATGAGCAATACATGTGACTTCTGTCCAACATTCAAATTCAAATCACATCATTTTGCCTCCAACAACTCCACTTCATATTTAGGGAGTTCTGGTCGAACTTATGTCCCTAGCTTTGCACCAACAGGATCATGATACTTTTGTACAATATTTGCACCAAAGTTATCCTGATTCGGACTTTTCATGGAGCTTCTTTTGGTGATTGAAGGCAGACCCGGACTTTGCACATCATTATATTTCTTGTGTAAATCTTGTGCAAGATAATCTCTTTGTACAAACTTTTGCACATCATTATCTTTGCACAATTTTTGTACATACGACTTGATCAGACTCACTGATTCTTCTTCCTTCTTCATTCAAACACACTAGCCAAGCATTAAAGCAACATCTATCTCAACATGGAACACTTCACCATAAGAGTTATCCCTACACTCCCCAACAAAATGGAGTGGCCGGAGAAAGAACAGAGACCTCATGGAGGTTGCAAGATCGATGATGTTCCAGGAAAATGTTCCTAAGAGGTTTTGGGGTCATGAGGTTTCTTCAGCTTGCTATCTCATCAACAGAACACCAACCAGGATCCTGGACAACCTGTCACCATTTGAGGTCTTGAACAAGTATAGGCCAACCTTGGATCATCTTCGGGTCCTTGGTTGCCTATGCTCTGTTCTTAGACCATGAGAGTTGAGGAACTAGCTGGAAGCAAAGAGCACAAAAGGGATGTTCATAGGATACACGTCAACTTAGAAGGAGTATAAGTGCTATGATCCAGTAACCAGGAGAGTTCTGGTGTCTAGGGAGGTGAATTTGTTGAAGAAAGAGTTATGGAGAGAAGGATCAGGCAGAACTGAAAGATCTTACATCAGACAAGGCAGCTAGTTTGAGGATAATCTTGGAGAGTCTTGGTATTAATCTCTCTCAGGACCCAAAGACTGGAGGAGGAAAACCACAAGGTCCACCCACAACCAATGAGGAAGGTCGGATTCCCCACTTCGACAATGAGGGGGGAAATGAACCTGAAGGGAACCACTAAGAAGAAGTAGGTGAACACTCAGGTTTTCATGATCAAAGTGTGGAACAAGAAGAAGGAATAGTAAATGAAGAAGGAGAAGGTATTGAGAATAAGAAAGGAGAAATGAGGCTCAGACTAAGATGACAAGAATAAGAGCAACCAAGAAAAGATGGTCCGTACAAGGCATCTGTACAGTCGGGCCCACTACGAGATCGACCAAGACTTACCTTGCAAGGCAAGGAACCAAACTCGTGTGACAAACATTTATTGAGAGACTCAGTTACAAAGTAACCAGGTGGAGAGAACCACTGGAAGAAGGATCACGGGTCTGGTTAAGAAGAGAGAGACGTTGGGCGAGCTGTCCCTTTCACCTGGCTGGATGAGCCAAATTTGTCTTCTAGGAGCTCCTTTGTTTATTCTTTTAATTCAAATTTTCTGGACTACTTTTGCCTATTTAATATTGTAATCTGTAGACCTAAATCAAGTAAGCAGAATGGTTTCTCATTCTTCCCATTCTCTCTCATTTACAAACACATAAACTCTCTCTCTCTCTCTCTTCTCTTTGGCGATTCAGCCTATGTTCTTCACATGCTCTTCATCCCTCTCTCTATTTTATCATAATATTCTCTACAAAACTTACATGGTATCAGACCTTAAGCGCTCCTGAACCTCTTCTCTACTTCTGCAGCATCTGTTTTCTCTTAGTTTTCTTCTTAAAACCTAGACTATTATCCAGTGGGTAATAGCTGGGTTCCTCTGTTTTCCTCTATTTTCTCCTTTGTCCTTCTCGAGTCTTCTCTGTTTTTAACTTTCCTACTCTCATTTCCACTTTTTCTCTTGGTATTCTCTTCGTTTCCTTGAGAATACAGGTTCTCTTGAGAGTACTTATTTTCAAGTTCGAAAGTACTTCAAATTTTCTAGTAACTTCCTTTTACCCAACGGTCCATAGCATCCAAGATAGAGCAAACCGAGGCCGTTGCTATTCCAGTAACTCTGAAACGGTTAAACTATCTTCTATGGTCAAGACTTGTGAAGACTGCACTCAGGGGTCGAGGGTTATGGAGCCATGTCACAGAAGTTTGAGCTCCAAAGCTAGTAACACAAGGTGAAGATGGCTGAGAGATTGTGACTGTCGATGAAGGCAAATGGAGTCAAGAGTACTTCCAGGTGATGTCAGCTATTCAAAGTTCTCTTGAGCAAACTATCCTAGAGGCTTACTCCTACTGTGAAACCTCTAAGGAACTGTGGGATACCTTGTAAAAGGTGTATGGAAATATTTCCAACCTTAGTCGGGTCTTTGAAGTGAAGCGAGCAATCAACTCTCTCAAGCAAGAAGACATGGACTTCAACCAGTTCTTTGGGAAGTTCAGGTCATTGTGGCCTGAGTTCGAGATGCTTAGACCAAGCACTACTGATCCACTGGTGTTGAATGAGAGGAGAGAACAAGAAAAAGTCTTTGGACTACTCCTGACCCTTATCCCATGCTACAATAATATGATTAAGCACATACTAATAGCTGAGAAGCTCCCATCTATTGATGAAGTATGTGCCCAAATCCAGCGGAAATAAGGGTCAGTGTGTTTGTTTGAAGGCAAAGGAGAGCTCAACATGGAACACAAGGTGGAAGTGGCAGTAGCTAACAAAGGGTACCACAAGCAGGAGGATAAGAAGATGTGGGTGTGTGATCATTGCAAGAAGAAGGGCCATATGAAGTACAAGTGCTGGATTCTCCATCCTCACCTCAAACCTGCCAAGTTCAAAGAACCAAGGAGTTAGTACATGGATGCAAGAGCAAACTTCTCAACCCACACACCGGAACCAACCACTCCATCTATGTGCTCAACCATGCGCTCTCAAGTGAGATCAAGCGCAACTGGCGAGGCCAGAGCCATGGTGACAAATGCTCTATTTACCTTGAGAACTACTCAAGATGAGACTATCAAGATATCAGACCTTGATGCTCTCATCAAAGCTCCCAAGGAGAATTCTGGTATTGTTCTTGGGACCTCTTTAAATGCCTTCATACTGATGATAAAGTTGCTAAGCCACTAGTGATAGATACAGCAGCCTCTCACCATATGATTAGTGATGCTAGTTTAATTAGTAACATAGAGCATGCATTAGGAAATGTGATGATTGCTAATGGTGAGAAAATACCCATTAAAGGTATAGGAAATCTGAAATTGTTTAGCAAAGATTCAAAGGCATTCTATATGCCTACTTTCACTTCGAATTTGTTATCAGTTAAGAAGGCCACTACTGATTTAAATTGCCTTGCTTTCTTTAGTCCTAATGATGTTTACTTTCAGGATATTGAGAAAAGTAGTTTGCTTGGCAAAGGGGTGACCAAGGAGGGCTTGTTGCCTATCTGATTTATCTTATGCTTTTAGATCATCTCCTATTTTCCATAAAAATGCAATGTGGCAAGCTAGACTAGGACACCCTCATTCACGTGCACTGAGCTTGATGTTGCCTAGTATCTCTTTTAAGAATGATAGTTTTGAAGCTTGTATTCCTTGCAAACATTGCAAATCGGTTTTGCCTAAATCTATGACTATGTATGAAAGTTGCTTTGGTCTTATTCATTATGATGTGTGGACTGCACCCTATTTATCTAGAGAAAACCATAAGTATTTTGTGACTTTCATAGATGAGAAATCAAAATACACTTGGTTAACCTTACGGCAATCAAAGGATAAGGTGTTAGAAGCTTTTGTAAACTTTCAAAACTACATAACTAACCACTTTAATGTTAAGATCAAAATTTGTATATCCGACAATGGGGGGGAATACACGAGCAATTCTTTCAAAGCCCATATTAACAAGCATGGGATTATAGACCAGACGAGTTGCCCATACACTCCCCAGCAGAATGGGGTAGCAGAAAGGACGAACAAATATCTAATGGACGTTGCTAGGAGCATGATGTTTCACACCAATGTTCCCAAAATATTTTGGGGAGATGCTGTGATCACTGCTTGCTACTTAATCTATAGGATCCCTAACAAAATCCTCCAAGATGTCTCCCCTTATGAGGTATTAAACAAAACTTATCCCTCTATTGATCATCTGCGCATGTTTGGGTGTGTGTGTTTTATGTTGATCCTAGGCAAACTAAGGAACAAACTAGAAGCTAAAAGCGTCAAAACTTTCTTCATTGGGTATTCACCAAACCAGAAAGGCTACGATTTCTATGTTCCAGAGACTAGGAAGGTTATGGTGTCTAGAGATTTGAAGTTCTTGGAATCAAAGGTAATTTATGAAGAAAAAATTTGGGATAGCTTGAAGGATTTGTCTCAAGCATCCTCGGATTGGACCAACAAGCTGAGAATAATTATGAAGAGCCTTGGCATCAGTCTCTCAAATGCAAAGGAGGCGCCTACTACTCCTTCCCCACCATCCACTGAGTACACTCATCCTGATCCTGGGGGGAGGGGGGGGGAATGAACAAGAACCAGCACAGCAAGAAGGTTCAGATGTTCATGATCAGGAGAGTGCACAAAAACTAGAAACTGCTCAAGTTCAAGAAGAAGAAGAGCAACAAGAAGGAAAGAACCAAGGTCAACCACTAAGAAGAAGTACAAGACTGAGGAAAGACCCCTCTAATTAGGTAAACAAAAGGGTGTATTACAATAGTCAAGCTGTATCACATCCCAACTCAGTGGTCTGCTCTTTGGCTTAATTTCTAGAAGAATATCAAGTGTTTATGGGTCCACTAGATCAAGAACTCATTCCAAGGTCATATGAAGAAACAATTGAATACAAAGAATGGAGAGACTCAGTAGGAGAAGAAATCAATGCAATGGTTGTCAATGATACCTCATATGAATCTGAGATACCAAAAGGAAAGAAAGCAGTCACAATCAAATATATGAGCAATGGAAAGCCAGAGAGGAAGAATTCAAGGTTGGTAGCAAGAGGAAACACCCAGACATATGGAGAAGACTACATAGACACATTTTCCCCAGTAGCCAAGCTCCACACCATTCAGATTGTACTCTCTCTCTCTCTTGCAACAATTCTTGAATGGGACTTATGGCAAATGTATGTGGAGAATGCCTTCCTCCAAGGAGAACTGAAAGATGAAGTCTACATGCTCCCTCCACCTGGTTTAGAACACATAGTCCAACCATGGAATGTTCTAAGATTAAAGAAGGCCATATACGGTCTAAAACAATCACCAAGGGCCTGGTACTTCAAACTAAGCACAACTCTGAATGGAAGAGGATTAACAAGGTCTGTAGCTGATCAAATCCTCTTCACTCTCTCCAGCCAGAAAGGTATAGTGGTCATCCTTGTGCATGTTGATGATATCATCATCACAGGGAGTGACAAAGAAGGTATACAATCCACTAAGGCATTTCTGAAATTAGTATTTGAGATTAAAGATCTAGGTGAACTAAAGTACTTCCTAGGAATAGACGTATGCTGGTCTAAATAGAGGCTCTTCTTACGCCAAAGGAAGTACACACTTGACCTTTTGAAAGAAGCATGAAAGCTTGGAGAGAAGCCAGCAAAGACTCCACTTGAAGATGTTTACAAAGTCTTGCAAGAGGGGGGAGTTTGAAGACAAACCTTATGAGGATCTAAAGCATTACAGAAGACTTGTTGGTAAGCTAATTTACATAACTATAACAACGCCTGATATCTGCTTTCCTCTGAACCATGTGAGCCAGTACATGCAAATTCCAAAGTTCCATCAATGGAACATGGTGATGAGGATACTAAGATACTTGAGTGGTGCTCCTACCCAAGGAGTTTGGATTGGGTGTAATGACAGCTCTGAGATAGTAGGCTACTGTGATGCTGATTGGGCAGGTGATCGTGTAGATAGAAAGTCAGCCACAAGCAATTGCACCTTCATTGGAGGCAATCTGTGAACCTAGAAAAGGAAGAAGCAGAAGGTGGTATCTTGCTCAAGTGCTGATGCTTAGTATAGGGAAATGAGGAAGCTCACAAATGAACTTGTATGGATCAAAGGACTGCTCAAGGATCTGGCTATAGAGACCAACACGACAATCACCATGCATTGTGACAACCAGACATCAATTCATATAACTTCAAACTCAGTCTTCCATGAGAGAACCAATCACATAGAGGTTGATTGTCATAAGGTCAGACAAATGGTTGTTCAAGGGATTATTCTGCCTTGTTACGCAAGGAAAGGTACCAAACTCGTGTGACCAAACCTTGATCGACCAAGACTTACCTTGCAAGGAAAGGTACCAAACTCGTGTGACCAAACCTTTATTTAGAGACTCAGTTACAGTAAACAAGTGGAGATAACCGCTGGAAGAAGGATCACGGGTCTGGTCAAGACGAGAGAGACGTTGGGCGAGCTGTCAATTTCACCGGGCTAGACGAGCCAGATTTGTCTTCGAGGAGCTCCTTTGTTTATTCTTTTAATTCAAATTGTCTGGACCACTTTTTCCTATTTAAGATTGTAATCTGTAGAGCTAAATAAAGTAAGCAGAATGGTTTCTGATTCTTCCCATTCTCTCTTGTTTACAAACACCTAAACTATCTCTCTCTCTTACTTCTCTTTGGCAATTCAGCCTCTGTTCTTCAGATGTTCTTCATTCCTCTCTCTATTCTATCTGATTATTCTCTACAAAACTAATAGAAGGATCAGTGAATGAGGGAAATGGACAGAATCAAGATCAAGAACTAGTAGTGGAGCAGCAACTAAGGAGAAGCACCAGTATCAGGAATCCTCCAACCAATTGAGTGAACACCAAAGTGTATTACAATACGCAAGCAGTACAGCACCCATCCCAAGTATCTTGATCACTTGGTCACTATCCTGAACAACATTGCTTGTTCATGATCAGTCTGGATGAGAGCTACATTCCACAGTCATATAAGGAAGCAATGAAGGAAAAAGAATGGAAGGAGTCAGTTGGTGCTGAAGCAAACGCAATGATCAAGAATGATACTTGGTATGAGAGTGAACTACCAAGAGGAAAGAAGGCAGTGTCTAGTTGGTGGGTCTTCACAATCAAGTATCTTGCAAATGGGAAGATTGACAGGAAGAAAACCAGATTGGTGGCAAGAGGATTCACCGAAACATATGGTGAAGACTATCTAGACACATTTGCTCCGGTTTCAAAGCTTCACACCATCAGAATAGTGTTGTTACTGGCAGTGAATCTAAAGTGGGGACTTTGGCAGATGGATGTGAAGAATACTTTTCTTCAATGAGGGCTTGAAGATGAGGTTTACATGTATCCTCCTCCTGAATTGGAACACTTGGTGAAGGAAGGGAAGGTTCTGAGGTTAAAGAAATCTATCTAAGGTCTTAAGCAATTGCCAAGGGCATGGTAAAACAAACTGAGCACCACCTTGAATGGGAGAGGCCTCAAGAGATCCGAGCTCGACCACACTCTCTTCACCCTCATCACACCCTCAGTTATCATTCTCCTTCTAGTGTATGTTGATGATATAATCATCACTGGAAGTGACAAAGAAGGTATACAAGCTACCAAAGATTATCAAAAGTCTGTGTTTGAAACCAAAGACTTGGGAGAGATAAAATACTTCCTTGGAATAGAGATATGTAGATCCAAGGAAGGTTTATTTCTGTCCCAAAGAAAGTATACACTTGATCTTTTGAAGGATGCAGGTATACAAGGAGGAAAGGTATACAAGGAGAAAAGAAAGCCAAGACACCTTTGGAGGATGGATACAAAGTCCCACGAGAGGGGGAGATAGAAGACAGTCCACCATTCCAAGATGCCAAGCTTTGCTTGTAGGTAAGCTGATTTACTTGACTATCACACGACCTGATATATGTTTTGCTTTGAAGCAGGTGAGTCAACATATGCAACGGCCAAAGGATCATCATTGTAACATGGTGAACCGTCTATTTCATGTACCTGAATGGATCACCAGACCTAGGAGTATTGATGGGATGCAATGAGAGCACTAAAGTGGTTGGGTATTGTGATGCGGATTTGGCTGGAGATTGGATGGACATGAAGTCTACCACTGGTTATTGTACCTTCATTGGTGGGAACCTAATTACATGGAAGAGCAAGAAGCAGAAGGTGGTTTCATGCTCTAGTGCAGAAGCCGAGTATAGAGCAAAGCTGAAGCTTACAAATGAGCTGGTGTGGATCAAAGGCATACTGAAGCACTTGGGGATTAAGCAGGCCACACCTATGACAATGCATTGTGACAACCAATCAGCCATCCATATTGCATCCAACTCGGTGTTCCATGAAAGAACAAGGCATATTGAGGTTGATTGCTGATGCGGTCATCAAACCAAACACTTATCAAAATGGTGTATCCAAGTTCAAGGAACACACACTGACATGTTCCAAGGCTATGAGATGAATAGAAAGAGTATTTAAGTCATAAAAGGTCTTTAATGATACATGAGATATTCTCAGACATCCACCACAAGTGGCCTTCACTCAACAATGTTCCAGTACACCCGATTTTGACTTAATGGAAGATTTCACATCTTTGAGCATCAGGAAAGCTTGTCCTCGAACAAACAACGGTAAGAATATTTACATTGTAGGAAATGGAGTTCATAAATCAAAGAATCTCACCAAGACTACACCTGAGCTGAGAGATATTATCAAAAGATTATGCTTAGCTGATAAAGAGAAAATAAAGCATGAAGAGGAATTTGAAGCAAGGAACGTGGAGACACATGAAGTTATCAATCATTTCATCTTCAGGAGACTAAAAGAGGAAGATTTCATTATAGAATCTCAGTTGAACCGACCAGAACAAGCCTTGAATACTCCAGCTTCAAAACCAGCCACTATATGGGCTAACCGTGTAAGTTCTACTTATTATGAGTTTGTGCAACTAACCCTGGGTATCCCAGTGGTCCTTAGGCATGCAGGAGACTCCAATTCAAGCAACAGAGAAGAGAAGAATATATTAAATAGGTTTCTTTTTATTTTGGCAAACTTTCCTTTTCTTGTATTTTAGATGCTTTGTAGTTTTCCTTTAAAAGTCATGTTGTTTTTTGAATCTTTTATCTTGTTTTGTGTCAACCTAATTAGGTCTCAGCTGATGAACCAGTTTATAAGGTTCCCTTGCAGCTTTGTGAACATCCAACCTTTTTCCCATTATCAATATATGAGTCAGTTTGCCCCCTAAAGCAAAGTGTAGCCGATGTCTTCTTTTTGTGTGGATTCACTTGAAGTTGAGTATTGTGCAGTATCAGAGACCCTTCCATCATCTCTGTGGTGCCATTCAATCAATCTCAGTCCAGAAATCTTGTGGAATCAAGTGCTCTTGGTCGTTTGCTAGTTTGTGGAATCATACAACAACTTTTCATCATCATCTCTACTTTTATTCACAATCCATTCAAGCCTAAGGTTATGAATCAGTGAGCCATAAGATCATGTGGATTCCGATCTTATATCATCTGGTATCAGACCCAAAGGTTCCTACCTTTGGTCTTTCTATCCATACTCTTTACTTTTGTTTAGTTTGTTATTTTTGTTTGCATAAAATCAAAAATCCTAAAAAAAATGTTGCTTCTGTTAGTTTCTGATTGCATCATTCCTATTGTATGCATATCATTGATAAAGAAAATCCATAAAAATTTGATTGTCAGTGTTAGATTTACTTGGTTCATTCTGATTATGTTTGCATCTTTCATTTAAAGTGAAAATCAAAATAGTTATTTGTGTCTTGTTTGAATTCTGTTTAAGTTCATTTTTGCTTTGTTCTTCATATAAATCCTAAAACCCAAGAAAAAGAAAGGTTAAAATCGTGTTTGATCTTTTAAATATTAACAACCAGAAATCATTCTTGTTTGCATTAAGTTCCAGCATAAGTTTCCTTTTTTATTTTATTTGCACACCATTTTAAAACCAAATAAAAATTTCCCATTCATTTCTGCCTTGCCTTTCAATTCTTGTTTCCATTCGAAAATTTAGAAACATAATTACATAAAAACATATCATATCTTTATTTCATACTTGAATTTCGACCATTACTGCATATTTTCATTTTTGCTTTGTTTTTCTTCCATTAAAACCAAAAAAAGGTGTCAAGTTGTCTTTTAGTTGTTTCTGCAAATTTTCCTTTTTGTTGCTGCTTGTCTAGATTTTCCTTTTTTTTTTACTTTGATAAAACAAAAATAAAAATAAAAAGATAAGTTTGTTTTTATATTCTGTTAAGTTTTGTTTCCCTGTCAATTTTGTGGTACCTTTGATTTGTTTGTTGTTTTTGTTTAGTGCAAGGACTTATAAGAAATCAGA
The DNA here is from genome assembly GCA_905132765.1 of Moricandia arvensis. Taxonomy (NCBI): domain Eukaryota; kingdom Viridiplantae; phylum Streptophyta; class Magnoliopsida; order Brassicales; family Brassicaceae; genus Moricandia; species Moricandia arvensis. Next base: position 54,852 of record CAJHQP010000844.1, on the reverse strand, counting down.
GAGCACAACATGGCTGAGGGTGACACTTGGGATCAAGAGATTGATTCTAAGCAGAACATGAGTGATGAGGACAATGATCACATGGATGGTCCACTGTCTGAGAATGAAGAATACTATGATCATGAACCAGGAATAGAAGAACCTGATCCTAAACCACCAGACATTTTCCTAGACAACTCAAGCCATAAGAAGTGGTATGACGAGGAAGATGAATGGGATGAACCAGACTCTGAAGAAAACGACCCAAAAGAAAAATCATGGGCTGGATATGACAACCTACCAGGAGATTATGAAGCATTCACTGGTCGTGGATGGCTAAAGCCAAAGCCATCAGGCAGTAAACAGAGCTACACTTATCCCAATTCACATAAACATGAGCATGAGGTAGATTTTAATTTATCTAGTGAATCAGCTGATGTGATTTGTGTGTATGAGTTTTCAGGAAAAGAAAGAGACTACCTCCAGTGGGAAGACGACATGGATAAGTACTTTAGGTACTACTCTGTCCCAAAAGAAGAGAGGCTAGTCTACTGTCTAGGCCAACTAAAAGGAGAGGCTAAAAGATGGTGGTACCAAGAGGAGGATTATAGATGGTACTACAAGGAGCCAACCATCAGAATGTGGGGGAAATTGAAGTGGATCATGAGGAAGAGATACACACCCCACAGCCTTCCAAAACAGAGTATAAACACTTACCTTCCAAGGGAAGCAAGCCGAAGAGATGCAATCCCTAGTCTAGTGTACAACGAAAACCCCAAGCTAAGCCAGAACGAAGGTAAGTATTCTGTTCCTAATGACCCTTTAGAACTGATGAAATTTAAGAATAAGCACAGGGGACAGATTGATAAGGAGCCACCAAGAAAGATTGACACATCAATGAGTTCAAGATGTGCAAATTCAGTTAGACAGAGGAATGACCAGAGAAAATCATCCAGGGAGTTCACACAAAACCTAATTCCAACATGGTCACAAGAACCACCAGCTACAAGAACACAAGGTGTAGTAGTTACCAAGAGGCGAGCAGTACATGAAGATAACTCAGCTTCAGACTTAACTCATAAAAAGCTTCCCACTGCCTTGAAGTCTAAGGTAGAACCCACACCTACTGAGGTAAATTTCTCAACAGACTTTCAACGTATTGATAAATTATTTGTTAAGGAAATACACTTGATTATGTCTGGGAAAGTTGAGAAATGTATAGGTACCAAGCAGACAGTGGAACAAACTGATTGTTGTAATATGCAAGTAAACCAGAAACAAGACATTGTTTCAGCATCTACCACTGAAAAGGTACAAGGTAATGTGTCTCAGTCTTTTTATAATAACTCCATGACTGGTAAGATGCACTTGCCTTCTTCCAAAAGTTTTGAGGCAGATGCAGGGCCTAAGAAAGAGAATCAAGCTGATCAGATTCAACAAGTTTAAACTCCACCAAAGTTTGAAAATCAGCTCCAAGGTAAGTCATCTAACACTTTAAACTCACTGGACGTAATCTGTTATAGGTGTCAAAACATAGGTCACTATGCCAAGACTTGTCCAACCAAGAGAATAACATGTACCACATCTCTGGAACTGAAAGATAATAATATTAAATATTGTGATAACCAAGTTGATGATCCTAATGTTTCAAGTGCTAGTATTTTTCACTTGTCTCTGTCCAAGAAAACTGGAACAGGTCTAGGTGTAAGAGATGAAAAGGCAGAAGAAAAGGATCCACCAGAGGAAAACAATACTCCTTTTGTGCAGTCAAAAGAATCGAAACCAGAAGCACACATGGAACCTGAGAAAAGTAAGGAGTGTCCAGGAACCTATGTCCCACCAGCTGATAGAGCTAAGGAGAATGAACAACCTTTCCTTGAGCCACGTGGACCAGCTGATCCTGAATCAAATGTGATAACAATGAAAGATGATTCAATGCAATAAAGCTTCTGTGGTGTCTTAGTAAGTGAAACATATGAGGTTATTCAATACTGGAACAACCATCTAGCTGGTCATAGTTTCAAATACTCTGTTTTCGATTCCAGTTCAAGTATAATGCATTTGTTCTATTTCTTAAGTGCCAAAAAGGAAACAACAAACCTAGGAGTAAACATGGAGTGGAAAGAAAACACCATGAACCAGAGCTTAGAAATGAAGCAAAGTCATTCCAAAGTTCAATAATCCTTAACTAATCAAAGTGAGGAGTATGAATCTGTCATTGAGACATTTTCGCCAGCTGGTCTTGTTTCACAGATAACAAGCACTGAAACTGAATCAGTGCAAGGCACCTTAAGTAGCCACCAAGTAAGTGAGACTCAGAACCTTATTTTATACTGGAGTAACTTCATGACATGTCAAAGTTTCAAATCCACTATTTCTAAAGATACTTCAGATATAATGCACTTGTCATTTCCCTTGAGTGTTAATAAAGGAATAGGTACCATGGAGGATCAAGAAACCAGGAGTGGAAATGTAGCACCTCATAGCAGCGAAAGCATGCTGGTCAAGATTCAAGAGGACAGAAACACATGTTCCATTTCAATCAGAGAGAAACCTCCTGAAACATACCAAAGATCTCAAACCCATCAAACTCGAGGTAATTATCTAGACTTCCAAAGAAGAATGAAACCTGACTTGCTTTCTGTTGGTACATGCCAGAAAGTTTTGAGGACAAAACTTTTTTAAAGAGAGAGGGTATGATGAGGTCATCAAACCAAACACATATCAAAATGGTGTATCCAAGGTCAAGGAACCCACACTGACATGTTCCAAGGTTATGAGACCAATAGAAAGAGTATTTAAGTCAGAAAATGTCTTTAATGATACATGAGACATTCTCAGACTTCCACCAGAAGTGGCCTCCACTCAACAATGTTCCAATACACCCGATTTTGACTTCATGGAAGATTTCACATCTTTGAGCATCAGGAAAGCTTGTCCTCGAACAACCAAAGGTATGAATATTTACATCGCAGGAAATAGAGTTCATAAATCAAAGAATCTCACCAAGACTACACCTGAGCTGAGAGATATTATCAAAAGATTATGCTTAGCTGATAAAGAGAAAATAAAGCATGAAGAGGAATTTGAAGCAAGGAACGTGGAGACACATGAAGTTATCAATAATTTCATCTTCAGGAGACTTAAAGAGGAAGAGTTTATTAAAGATTCCCAGCTGAACCGACCAGAACAAGCCTTGAATACTCCAGCTTCAAAACCAGCCACTATATGGGCTAACCGTGTAAGTTCTACTTATTATGAGTTTGTGCAACTAACCCTTGGTATCCCAGTGGTACTTAGGCATGCAGGAGACTCCAGTTCAAGCAACAGAGAAGAGAAGAATATATTAAATAGGTTTCTTTTTATTTTGGCAAACTTTCCTTTTCTTGTATTTTAGATGCTTTGTAGTTTTCCCTTAAAAGTCCTGTTGTTTTTGAGTCTTTTATGTTGTTTTGTGTCGACCTAATAAGGTCTCAGCTGATGAACCAGTTTATAATGTTCTCTTGCAGCTTTGTAAAAAGCCAACCTTTTTGCCATTATCAATATATGAGTCAGCTTGCCCCCTAAAGCAAAGTGTAGCCGATTTCTTCTCCTTGTGTGGATTCACTTGGAGTTGAGTCTTGAGCAGTATCAGAGATCCTTCCATCATCTATGTGGTGCCATTCAATCCATCTCAGTCCAGAAATCTGGTGGAATCAAGTGCTCTTGGTCGTTTTCTTGTTTGTGAAATCAGACAACAACTTTTCATCAAAATCTCTACCTTCATTCACCATCCATTCAAGCCTAAGGTTTTGAATCAGTGTGCCATAAGATCAGGTGGATTCCGATCTTATATCAATTGCCATAAGGTGAGGAAAATGATTGTATCTGGAGACATCTTGCCTTGCTATACCAGAAGTGAAGATCAACTAGCTGATGTGTTCACCAAGGCAGCTAGACAAAAGATTATTGAATCCATCCATATGAGACTTGGACTCATGCACCTTACGAAAAGGAGCTGATTCCCTTTTCCATGGGGTCTTTACTCTTTTCCTCGTTGAGGTTTTATCCCTAAGGAGGGTTTTCTTTGACAAAGTTTTTAATGAGGGAGATCTCATGGCATCCGAGCTTGACTGGTTCCCTTGGTCAATCATGAGAGGGAGTGTTGAACAGAGGTATTAAAATGATAGAGGAAGAATAGAGAAGTGGAGAGAAATTGATTTTGGTTCGTCTGTACAAGTGTCCGTACAGAGGCCGTACAAGTGGACGACCGAAATCAACCTTGGTCGAAAAGTTACCCGGGTCAAAGTAACTCGACCAAGTGTTACTCTTTCTAGTTACCAAGCGGATCAAGCTTGACTGAATGGATAAGGTGCGCTTCTGGACAGGCTGGATCATGGCTGGAAAATCATCTGGTCCAAGATTCCTTTGGCATCAAGCGTGTGAAGCCTCTTGGCCAAGCATTTCAAATAAACGCTCCTCCCTAGGTTGACTACACACGATTTGGTCTTTGTTTACGTTAAGCTTACCCTAATCTCCCCTATATATATTTTTTAACCACTTGTTCATCAATATCAATCAAAAAATTTCAGTCTCTCTCTAGTTTCTCTCTCTCTAGTCTCTTTCTCTCTAGTCTCTCTCAATGGTTTTTAGTCAATCTCGCCGAGTCTCATCCATTTTTGTCTAAATCTCTTCCTTAGTCTCTTTTTTTTTACACTTTTCACCCAGATTATCTCAAGATTTCAGTATGCTCCCGGTTTGAAACTAGTTGAGGCTCACTTTCAAGCTTGGACCTATACTCAGACAAGCTTGAGGTGGGGATTCAAATGAGCTACCAGAAGATCCTCTAAGCTCAATAACCTTGATCCTCAATCCATTGCAAGCCAAGAAGTGAAGATATTTATCCAGGTGTGAGGGAAGAAGAAAGTCACTCAACAAGGTGGCTTCTAGTGTGAGGTTATTGTAGAGTGAGCTGAGGTATCTTGATGCTATGTGGATCAGCCTTAAAATCAAGGATTTAAAGATCATGTGTTAACCAGTTAGGCCAGTGCGTAAAGTGTGGTTCAAGGGCCAAAACGTGGAGCTTATTGGCTTATTATTCCATGAAATACTGGATAGAGAGAAGCTGAGAACTCTTGATGCAGCCTTGGAACTACTTGGATCAACCGACAACAACAAAGCAGTTCGACCACAAGGAGGTGGACGACCAAGACATGATCAATACTCCAACATGAGCTTGCATTCATCATTAGTTTGCAACATGGATGAGTGGAACAGAATGGAATGGTCGACAGTGGAGCTAAATAAGAAGCTAATTACCCGGAGCTGTACTTAGACCAGGAAGAAGATTTACATCGATCAAGTGAGTCTAAGGAACAAGTGGAATGGCCAGAAGATTAATGGGTTTTCAGTTGTGTCTTTATAAGCCAAAGCTTTGCACATAATATAACTACGCACTTTATTAATAAAAACCTAAGCTTTTGGATTTCTTTTTGTCTCCTTGGAGGCTTCTACCTTGTCCATTCACGTGGTCAAGCTTGTTCATATTGTTTGAGCATCCATCCGTCACCAAGAACAATACTCTTTTGTTTACGTGACTGTCCATCAGGCATCAACAAAGCGCGGTTTCCCCTCGTAGATAGCTGTAGCAAAACAACTTTAGGGTATTCCAGAACCCTATTGTGAAGTTCATATCACGTCCAAGAAGATCCTGAAGCATCTTGGATCCGTTCCACACGCCTTCAAGTGATTCGTAGGAGAGACAGCATATCCAAGGCCATATCAAGTGGTATCAGAGCCTCTTGAAGGTTTAGGGTTTGATTTCTTAACATAGATCACATGAATTCATCATATACCAAGGAATCTTCTATGTCTTCTTTTGAAATCATAGGAAACATTAAGAATAAGGTTGTGCGCAAAGCAACAAGAGAGTTGTTACAAGAGAGGAAAAGAAACGAAAAGCAGGTTGAGCTTCAAAGAGAGTATCAACTCATCCACGAAGCACACAACGCATACTTGGCTTATTTGGCTATCCAAAAACTCCAAGATGACCTCATAAGAGAGTTGACTCAAGCCTTCCAGGGTTTGATAGTAGTCGAATTAAAAGACCTCATGAACTTGAAGTACCTCGAAAAGCAAGATCTAAAGAAACATGGCGACTTGTTTTGGAGCAGTATGGGACGTGGTCTAAGCCATAAACAAAAAAGTATGAGCTGATTTATATTGTCCCTGATATATCAATAAACAAAGGCTTGAAAGCATGGCTTAAACCTACCAAACAAGAGTCATCAATCACAGCCAAAAGAGAGGACAAAGACTCTGAACCAGAACCAGTTATTCATTGTCAGGAAAGTAGCTTAGCTGACCAGTTGAAACAAGAGAAAACCCAACCAGATTTCACTAACCATGTCTATCACTTAATAAAGGCTGAGGAGGGAGTATTTTGTGAATCACCTAAAACACATGACTTGGCACTTACAACTTTGGTTGAAGAAGGTGGTATCATTAAATTTCTTTCTTGTGATTTTCTGATCAGTCCTTGTGTATGGATTCAGGACAGTCTCGTGGGCAATCTGAGGTTTGTAAAGAGGTTTCAAAACCTTGTCTTTGAACCAGGAGGAGGGACGTGTGTGCATAGAAGCAATAGCAACACCCTGGTCCAAAGCGCAACAACCAAGAATCTGAATTTATACTGTCCATTCATCTTTCAAGAATAGGATTTAAGGTCAAATCCTTTTGAAGGACGAGAGGATGGTGTGACCAGAACTAGCAACAAGCATAAGGCAGTCACGTCCTTGGTTAGTTACAAAACAGATCAAGACAATTTGAAATTGACACTGCTAGAACGTGGGAAAGGTTATGACCAACCGAAGCTTAACAGGGAGAGATTAGGCAATACAACTTGTCCACCAGACAATAATGATCACTATTTTCAGTTAAGAAGAGGTGGGCTTTTGGTAAGCTGAAGGATGATCGAGATATATTCTTACTCAGCCACATTGGACTAGTTCGGCTACCTGACATCCAATGAAAAGCTTGCTGAAACTTGGAGATCAAAAGGTACACATGAACAATGGCAACACACTAGCTAAACAAAGAACACATTTGGATCAGAGTATGAACGGTTTTATCTTGTTAGATGGACTATATTTGAGGACAAATTGTTTTAAAGGAGGAGAGGATGATGCGATCTGGATCATTCACAAAACCAAGGATATAAAGATCATGTGTGAACCAGTTAGGTCGGTAGTTAAAGTGTGGTTTAAGGGCCAAAACGTTGAGCTTATTGTCTTATTCCATGAAATACTGGATAGAGAGAAGTTGATAACTCTTGATGCAGCCTTGGAACTACTTGGATCAACCAACAACAACAAGGCAGTTCGACAACAAGGAGGTTGACGACCAAGACATGATCAATACTCTAACATGAGCTTGCATTCATCATCAGTTTGCAACATGGATGAGTGGAAGAGAATGGAATGGTCGAGAATGGAGCTAAAGAAGCAGCTAATGACCCGTAGCTGTACTTGTACCAGGAAGAAGATTTACATCGATCAAGTGAGTCTGAGGAACAAGTGGAATGAGCCAGAAGCTGAATGGGTCGTGCATATGTTGGAGAAGTTTTAACAAGGGCCTTTCAAGCCCAAGAAATGGAAGGGTCGACCATGTTGGTTCAAGTTGGCCGGTTTACTTAATTTAGGTATATTTCTATTTCTTGTAAACCCATTAGAGTTAGGTTTTCCTTTTTAGACTAGGGGTAGGGTTTTCTTAATGCAATTAGAAATAGGTTTTATTTTTTTCCTTTTTAGATTAGGAATAGAGTTTTCTAGTCAGGGTTTTCTGTTGTGTCTTTATAAGCCAAAGCTCTACACATAATGTAAATACGCACTTTATTAATAAAAACCTAAGCTTTTGGCTTTCTTTTTGTCTCCTTGGAGGCTTCTACCTTGTCCATTCACGTGGTCAAGCTTGTTCATATTGTTTGAGCATCCATCTGTTACCAGGAAGAATACTCTTCTGTTTACGTGGCTGTCCATCATACATCAACAAAGCGAGGTTGCCCTCATAGATAGCTGTAGCAAAACAACTTTAGGGTATTCCAGAACCGTATTGTTAAGTTCAAATCACGTTCAAGAAGAGCCTGAAGCATCTTGGATCCGTTCCACCCGCCTTCAAGTGATTCGTGGGAGACACAGCCTATCCAAGGCCGTATCATATCTACTCAGCCAATGGAGTTTCTAAATGAAGAGGTTTCAGTGGCGGTTCAAGTGGGGGTTCAAGCATCAAGTCTGAAGAAGATGGAGGTGCTCCTCACCAGCCTTATCATCGAGCTAACATGCGCTCACCCTCAGGCTTGGACCTTCCCAATACTCGGTCTCAAGCTTGAGGGGGGGTGTGTATGAGCTTATGTGATAAGATAAGGAGCTTAAGAGCTCAACAAGTGAGGACTAAAGTGGCGGTTCAGAGAAGTCACTCCTCACCATCTTAAAAAAGGAAGTAAACTGATCTTATCTCGTTCAATATGTCTTTGATAGGTTTACCTCTTCAGAACTGATGCACTTGTGGAATGATGTATCAGGTACGTTACTTGGATTCTCAATGTGATGAGAAGGAGCTAGGTATGTGTTCTGACCTGATGGATAAGGCAAGAAGCCATGAGAGAAGGGAAGATACAAGACAGTCCAAAGAAGAGGTCCAAGAAGGTGTGGTGATGTGCAATGAAGTGTAGATCAACATTGCATCACATGGTGAGACCGTGATCCAGGGTCTTTGTGTCCATCACACTTATGCTAAGACACAAAGACCCACTGGCCAATCCTAGGCCTTCAGGAATCTACTCTTTTTCCCTCATGAAGGTTTTATCCCAAAAGAGTTTTCTTTGGTGAGGTTTTTAATGAGGGGATTCTTCAAGGTTCCAAGCTTCACTAAGGATCACCTATAGTCAAGCTTGAGGGGTAGTGTTAACTTGAAGAATGAAATGGAGTCAAAGGATGAGTTTTAGTGAGGTTTGGGTCCTGTGCAAAGTAAGGGCAAGACCTCCGGAGATTGTCTAAGAAGACTTTAGGAGTGTTTAAAGGTGTCAAGAAGTGTCCTGAATGTGGTGCAAAGTTATGGACAAGTCCCGGAGGGACTTAGGAACCATTTGAAATCAAATGGTCGAGTGTGCAAAAATAGGGCGAACCGTACAGACCATGGTCGACCCAGAACATTGCCACTCGATCATTTGAAGTGTTTTGAGCTTTGTGCAAAAATAGGGCAAAAATGTACGGACCATAACCTGTCAGTACACTCCCTGGTGGTCCGTGCAAAGTTCGTAACTTAACCAAATGGTTCTGATTACCAGGAATCAAAATGGCATCAAGAAGATGCTAAGAAGATACCTTGCGCGAGCTGGTTCAAAAGGAGTTGACGCCTGGCTGGGTGGTCTGAGAACATGCTGGCATTTGCTGGAAAAGGAAGAGCTTGTTGACTATATATCTAACCAGAGAGGTGCGCAGATACAGAGGAGTTGTTGGAGCATTCTTAGCCAAGCCTTTCATTCACCACTGAGGCACATACACACAGCCTGCCTCAGCCCCAAGATCTAATTCTGATTATCCAATTTAAACCATAAGATTTCCACGCTTCAAGTCTTATCCTTAGCTTTAGGGTTTATCCAGAAACTTGTAAAGCCTATATATTGTTGTATTAGGCGAGTTGTAACTCCAAGAGAGTAAGGGGGATTTCCCCCTCTCCTTCATTATATTCAAAGAGTGTTCTTGGATCAGAATCCCTTAATCTCTCCTTTTCTTATACTCTCAAACTTCTAATCTCTCATAATCTCTTGTTTCTGGTCCGAATCTACACTCTCTTCATCAGACCTTTCCTTCATCATTTGAAGACATTATTTCCCCCTAAAGGGCTTGTTCATCACACACACGATCTTAGCTCTGATTTTCTCACATAGAAGAAAGAACCTGAAGCCAAGAGTGATGGATATTTAGTTTGCCAGAAGTTTTCTCAAGATTGAGCATCAAAGCATTGAAGGGAAAACCATGTATTCAGCTTTCATTAGTGATTGAAATAAAGGAGGAACATGGAAAAGTAAGCATGGGGCGACAAGAATTGATGGTCAAGTGACCCGGATGGACTTGAATGAATTCATCAAGGCTGCCAAGGCCATTATCTCATCCAAGAAGGCTGGTACACATTTTCTTGACTCTAAACCTATCATTATAGATTCAGGTGCTAGTCACAATATGATTAGTGATAGGAATCTGATTAGTGATGTCAAACCTGCCTCATGGAATGTGGTTATAGCAAATGGAGATAAGGTTAAGATAGAAGGTGAAATCTTGAGAGAATCTGGGTGAAAAAATTAGAAAAGAGAGACTAAGGAAGAGATTTAGACAGAAATCGATGAGACTCGGCGAGATAGACTAAGAACCATTAAGAGAGACTAGAGAGAGACTATAGTGAGAAACTGAATTCGATTGATTAATGATGAACCATGATTTACAAATATATAGAGGAAGAGTAAAGCTTTACAACGGATACAAGATAAGGTTTTGGATAAGTTTTGTCAACAAGCATGTGGAGTCAATAGTTGAGGCGCGTCCCATTTGAATTCTTGTGGACGAGAAGCTTCACACGAGTGATTCCTTTGGCATCTTGACCAGATTCTCTTCCAGCCTTGATCCAGCCTGTCTAGACGAGCGCCTTATCACTTTGGTCTAGCTTTATCCGTGTATCAGAAGGTAAAGTTAAGAATTGGTCGAGTAACATTTACTCGAGTAAATCTCGACCAAGGTAACTTTGGGTCGTCCACTTGTACGACATGTACGGCCATTGTACGAACATTTGTACAGACGAACCAAAATTCATTTCTCTCCACTTCCTCTATCATTTTATCACCTCTGTTCAACATTCCCCCTCAAGCTTGACCATGGGAACCGGTCAAGCTTGGATGCCAAGAGATCTTCCTCGTTAAAAAAACTTATCAAGGAAAACCCTCCTTAGGCATAAAACCCTGACAAGGAAAAGAGTAAAGACCCCATGTGGTGCAGTGTACAATCTGTTGAACGATCTATCAAAGAACCTTTAGGGTTCTAGAGACATGTTCTTGGATCGATCAAAGAGTTTCTTGCGATAACTTCTTTGAGACCAACTTCTTGATAAATGAATTTAATCGAATGTCACAAAGAATAAGAAAAACTCTATTTTTAATTATTAAAGTCTAGAAAACATAGGAGCCTCAGCTCTGTTTATATAGCCTCTCCATTTAGACAAACCCTAATAGGAAAAGGATATTATAAACTTTATCTGAAAAAGGAAATATTCATAATTATCTAAAAAGAAAATAAACCGAAACCAAAGTTGAAAAGCTATTTGAGTCCTCCATTGTTATTGTTATGTTGGCAACATATTCAAAGATGCTTCTGCATCAGTCCCTCCGGCTTTGAAAGATTCGACCTCGAACCGAAATAAAAACCTCTCCTCCCAAACTTCCAATAGATGCATCTTCATTGTTTCAGCTTCACTCTCTTCCAAACTCTCCATGACCTCTCTATGCGCTTTAATTTTCCCATGTTTAGTGCACCTAAATTGATTACATGTAAAGAGGTCACCACATAACCAAGAGATGTGGTAGAACTGGTGGAGACGTTGAATACGTATCCTAAGTTCCTACTGTTGAGATGAAGCAGTAATAAGTGAGAAACACTTTTATCCGAGGTTACTCGTCAGACAAGCACTTGGGTCTGGTATTTGGAAATGACATTGATACTTAGTTTCTATTCTAAATGAATGTCTTGCTAGGATGATAGATAGTTGTATCTAATCCGGATTGCATTCTTGAAGTAAATAGGTTAAGGCTGTTGCGGACTATTGTCATTGGGACTGCCTTAAGGTTGAGACACCTAGACTAAAGTCTAAGGATCGTTTAAGGCAGAGAATGGTTGCCTAAGTTCTTTGAGATAGCATTTAGAGAGTGGTAAGCTTGCATTAGATGGATCTCAATGATAATGAGATGCTGTCGAAGTGCAAACCTTGTGACATTGGTGATCAAACTTGATGATTAGTCAAGGATTGATGCCAATGCAAGTGTGTCTTATCTTGTTTGTAGTTTGAGTGTTGTTTCAGGTTCACAAGGAGTTTGTCTTGTTCAACATCAATCCGGAACAAAGAGGAAGGCAATGCCCATTGCTGAGGAAGTGGAGAGTTGGTTATGCTTGTGCATGAAGCCAGTAGACTAAGTGCAGCTGTTAGGAGTGATGAGCTCCTGGTTCATGAAGATGCACAAGAGAAGGTCATCCCTGAAGCTTGAGGAGGTCGGTGATCTGAGGGTACTTGAAGCTGAAGACATGGAGGTGGACCAGTGATTTAAGCGCAGCTGTTGGGGTGGTGTGCTCCTGGTTGGGATGCTTATTCAGGCTAACTTTCAAGCTTGAACTTAGACTCAATTCAAGCCTGAGGTGGGGACTCGAGTGAGATACCTGCTGATCTAAGTTCAAGACCTGGTTCCTCCTCACCATTGCACCAAGAAGAGAAGATGAAGCCATCCGGGTTTAGTCATTGGCAAGTCTAGACAAGAGAATGTTCAGAGCACTCTTGGCTGTGTGAAGAAAAAGGTTACTCTATCAATGCGGCTTCTGAAGTGAGGTGGTTGAAGAGAAGACTGAGGCATCTACCAGCATTCCATTCAACATGGAGAGTTCAAGAAGAGAGTGTGCAGTGGTTTGTTGATCAAGATCATGAAGCTGTCCTTCCAAGCTTGGGTCTTCCTAAAGAATCAGTCCCAAGCTTGAGGGGGAGTATTGAGAAGCTTCAATGATCGGTGAAGATGAAGTCCTTAGTGGTTATTCAATAAGAAGAAGCAACCAAGGCTGATAATGAAGATGGTACTAAATGGAGTGTGTATCTTGGTAATCCGAGCACTTAACCCAACAAGAGGTTGGGTGAAAGGGGGAGAGACCAAGATCTGTGTGGAGATGAGCTAGATGAGCTCAAGAAGAGTTAGTGGTGAGGAATCCAAGTCGGATTAGGCTTACACCACAGTTACGCCATGAGCCAGAGTTCTTTGTGTCCACCACACTGGTTGAGACACAAAGAACTCATTGGCCAATCCTAGGCCTTGAGGACTTTACTCTTTTTCCCTAATCAAGGTTTTATCCCAAAAGGGTTTTACGTGGTGAGGTTTTTAATGACGAAGCTCTTCAAGGTTCCAAGCTTAACTTAGGATCACTAGAGTGAAGATTGAGGGGGAGTGTTAACTTGAAGAGATGAGATGGAGTAAAAGAAGATTGGTGGTGTGAAGGATCTTGTGCAACGAGTATGGAGAAGGCTGGGGACAGCTTCTGAGTGTGCGTGAAACTGAGGAACATCAAGGAGAAGTCTAAGGAAGACCTTGGGATGCTTTGGTGAAGAGTAGGGATCAAATGGTCTATGCTTGGGTGAGTTGTACAGATGTTCGTACGGCCGTACGGACTGTACGGACCGTACAGATCCGTACAGACCAAACTCGACCCAGAAACATTTAGACTCAACCATTTGATCTTCGAAGTTATTTTTGAGTCTTGGGAAGGTTAGGGCACATCAAGGGATCCTAAAATGACCGTGTTGGCCAAGTAAGCTTCAAGACGTGAGAGGCAAGGAAGGGTTAGGGTTTAAAGTGAAGATCAGTACTTGGGTCTAAAGAGAAGGTTTAGGGGAGTAAAAGAAGATGCCTTGGTATATTTGACCAAGGAAGCTTCCTGGAAAGAGCTGAGGTTTGGATAAGGTTATCCACTCACCAAAGGAAGAAAGGATAGGAGAAAAGAGCTGTTTATGGATAAGGTTTCTTATCCACTCGCCCAAAAGCAAAGGAAGAGCAGCTTGGGACAGCCTGTCCAAGCATGTGAGCATTCTGAGCCACACATTTCAAACCAGGATCCCAAATACTTGTTGACTTCACATCCTTAGTCTCCTTAGGGTTTTAAATCGTGTAGCTCTCCATCTCTCTCTATATAAACTCATCTCTATCATTTGTTACTCTTAAGGGAGTAAGGGGGAAAACCCCCTCTCCACTTCTAAATAAAGCTTGTAGTGTTCTTGAATCGAAGCCTTCTTAAGTCTTCCCCTTTCTTAGTCTCTTTAATATCTCTAAGTCTCCTTTAGTCTCTGGTTCTGATTCAAGTTCACCCAAGCATACCAGAACCCAATCTCTTCTTCATTTCAAGTTCATATCAGCCTTAGAGGCTTGTTCATCACACACAAACCCAGATCCATATATTCTGGTAAGATCCAACATGGTATCAAAGCCAGGTTCATCGGAACTTGGTGTCTAGCTTCCGCAAAGATCATAGCTTACTCATGTCATCAGAACCCAGAAAGAAGCCTCCTTTCCAGCATGTTCAACCTCTACAAGAAGGTGTTCATCCGGAAAGCCCAAAAGCTGTTCTCGAAGTTCCATACTCTCTGATACTGTACAGAAGCAAAGAGAGCCTCAGATCCAGGAGTTATGGAGTGGATTAGCTACCCTCTTCATCAAATCAAGTCTAGGTGAGTTCTTATTCAAAGACCAGGAAGAAAGGTGAAAGCTTTCACCTTGTTACTGGTGGGGGCGACCAAAGTATGAAGAAAGGTGGGGACTTTGGGCATGGAGATTCCAAGGGAAGATCCATGGAAGAAGGAGGTGTTGGGTCGCAACCAAGATCTCCTAATCTTACCATGAATCAAAGGTGGTCAAGGAACTAACACTAGTTCCTTGTTTGTAAGAACCTACTTTCCCTTGTTATAAAGATTGATACTTTATGAACTGAATGTGTTGTGTGATGTATTTGAGACCTGAGGATGTGTTAAGATTGCTAGATATGTATGTTTAGAATCTATCCCAGGATGTTTAGATGAGACTCATTTGAATGGTTGAGTGTTTAAAGTGCTTACTCAAGTTCTAAATGTTGCTTGACATGATATTAGATAGCATGTTCTGAATCTGCTTGCATACATAAATAGAAACTGATTAAAGTAAAGCACTTGGGTCTGGTATTTGGAAATGACATTGATGCTTAGTCTCTATTCTAAATGAAGGTCTTGCTAGGATGATAGATAGTTGTATCTTACCCGGATTGCATTCTTGAAGGAAATAGGTTAAGGATGTTGCATACTATTGTCATTGGGACTGCCTTAAGGTTGAGACACCTAGACTAAAGTCTAAGGGTCGTTTAAGGCAGAGAATGATGGCCTAAGTGCTTTGAGATAGCATTTAGAGAGTGGTAAGCTTGCATTAGATGGATCTCAATGATACTGAGATGCTGTCTAAGTGCAAAGCTTGTGACATTGGTGATCAAACTTGATGATTAGTCAAGGATTGATCCCAATGCAAGTGTGTCTTGTCTTTCTCCTGGTTCATGAAGATGCACAAGATAAGGTCATCATTGAAGCTTGAGGAGGCCGGTGACCTGAGGGTACTTGAAGCTGAAGACATGGAGGTGAACCAGTGATTTAAGAGCAACTATTGAGGTAGTGTGCTCCTGGTTTGGATGCTTATTCAGGCTCACTTTCAAGATTGAACCTAGACTCAATTCAAGCTTGAGGTGGGGACTTGAGTGAGCTACCTGATGATCTAAGTTCAAGACCTGGTTCCTCCTCACCATTGCACCAAGAAGAGAAGATGAAGCCATCCGGGTTTAGTCATTGGCAAGTCTAGACAAGAGAGTGTTCAGATCACTCTTGGCTGTGTGAAGAAGAAGGTTACTCTGTCAATGTGGCTTCAGAAGTGAGGTGGTTGAAGAGAAGACTGAGGCATCTACCAGCATTCCATTCAAGATGGCGAGTTCAAGAAGAGAGTGTGCAGTGGTTTGTTGATGAAGATCATGAAGCTGTCCTTCCAAGCTTGGGTCTTCCTAAAGACTCAGTCCCAAGTTTGAGGGAGAGTATTGAGAAGCTTCAATGATCTGTGAAGATGGAGTCCTTGGTGGTTATTCAAGAAGAAGAAGCAACCAAGGCTGAGAATTAAGATGGTACTCAATGGAGTGTGTATCTTGGTAATCCGAGCACTTAACCCAACAAAAGGTTGGGTGAAAGGGGGAGAGACCAATATCAGTGTGGAGATGACCTAGATGAGCTCAAGAAGAGTTAGTGGTGAGCAATCCAAGTCGGATTAGTCTTACACCACAGTCAGGCCATGATCCAGAGTTCTTTGGGTGCACCACATTGGTTGAGACACAAAGAACTCATTGGCCAATCCCTCATCAAGGTTTTATCCCAGAAGGGTTTTCCTTGGTCAGGTTTTTAATGAGGAAGCTCTTCAAGGTTCCAAGCTTGACTTAGTATCACTAGAGTCAAGCTTGAGGGGGAGTGTTAACTTGAAGAGATGACAATGAATGAGTTAAGAGATGAGATGGAGTGAAAGAAGATTGGTGGTGTGAAGGATCTTGTGCAACGAGTATGGAGAAGGCTGTGGACAGCTTCTGAGTGTACAAGAGACTGAGGAACAACAAGGAGAAGTCTAAGGAAGACCTTTTGAAGCTTTGGTGAAGAGTAGGTATCAAATGGTCTATGTTTGGGTGAGTTGTACGGATGGCCGTACAGACTGTACGGACCAAACTCGACCCAGAAACATTTAGACTCGACCATTTGATATTTTAAGTTGTTTTTGAGTCTTGGGAAGGTTATGGCACATCATGGGATCCTAAAATGACCAAGACGTGTTGGCCAAGGAAGCTTCAAGACGGGAGAGGCCAGGAAGGATTAGGGTTTGAAGTGAAGATCAAGACTTGGGTCTAAAGAGAAGCTTTAGGCGAGTAAAGGAATATGCCTTGGTATATTCAACCAAGGAATCCTCCTGTAAAGAGCTTAGGTGTGGATAAGGTTATTCACTCACCAAAGGAAAAAAGGAAAGAAGAAAAGCGCTGGTTATGGATAAGGTTTCTTATCCACTCGCCCAAAGCAAAGGAAGAGCAGCTTGGGACAGCCTGCCAAGCATGTGGGCATTTTGAGCCAACATTTCAAACCAGGCGCCCAAATACTTGTTTACTCCACATGCTTAGTCTCTTTAGGGTTTTAAATCGTGTAGCTCTCCATCTCTCTCTCTATAAACTCATTTCTATCATTTGTAACTCTTAAGGGAGTAAGGGGGAAGACCCCTCTCCACTTCAAAATAAAGCTTGTAGTGTTCTTGAATCGAATCATTCTTAAGTCTTACCCTTTCTTAGTCTCTTTAATCTCTCTAAGTCTCCTTTAGTCTCTGGTTCTGATTCAAGTTCACACAAGCAAACCAGAACCCAACCTCTTCTTCATTTCGAGTTCATATCAGCCTTAGAGGCTTGTTCATCACACACAAACCCAGATCCATATACTCTGGTAAAATCCAACAGGATGCAGTTATACAAGGTGGAAATACGGCCAAGACACCTTTGGAGGATGGATACAAAGTCCCACGAGAGTGGGAGATAGAAGACAGTCCACCACTCCAAGATGCCAAGATTTATAAAAAACTTGTTGGTAAGTTGATTTACTTCACTATCACACGACCTGATATATGTTTTGTTGTGAACCAGGTGAGTCAAAATATGCAAGGGCCAAAGTGTGAAAATAGAGGGATTTAGTGTCTGGTTTGTGTAGAGAGAATGAAGAACATCAAGCACATGAGAGAGAGAGAGGGATTTCGCCCAGAATAAGAGAGAGAGAGAGAGAGAGAGAGAGAGAGAGAGAGAGAGAGAGAGGAAATCTATTTTCCTTGGATTAATTTAGTTCTGAATACAAGGTATTTATGGACATACAAAATGACAAAGATATGAATAAACAAAGACTGTCCAAAAGAGACAAGCTCTCCCAGCTTGGGTGAAAGTGACAGCTCTTCTACCTCTCTCTTTCTTAATCCAACATGTGATCCTTCCTTGTCTCTTGCTCCCAACAGCTATATTTTGAATACAAGCCTTCCTGAAGGCTTCTAGTGACTCAAAATTTCCTTCCACATCAGGTTAGGTCGTCCTCAACTTAGCTAGTTCCATATTGCCTTTGGTTCTCCATAACTCCATCTTATTTGTTTTTCATCTCAACACTCCCCTCAAGCTTGACATTAGGTGCTGGTCAAGCTTGAAACCATGAAGAACTTCTCCTTTTAAAACCTCAATGTTCAAAACCTAGTGGGACAAAAACACACCAAGGAAAAAGATTAGAAGCCTTCATGATAGGAAAGTCAGTGAGATGTGAGGTCTATGAGTCCTAACTTAGAGCGGATGAACTCACAGAATTTTGTGGTTGCTGCCTTTGTGAAGATGTCAGCTAGCTGGTCTTCAATTTTAATGTAGCAAGGTAGGATGACTTGTTGCTCCACTGATTTTCGCATTGTTTGGCAATCTTTTTCAATATGCTTTGTCCTCTCATGGAACACTGGGTTTGAAGCTATGTGTATTGTCGCTTGGTTATCACATTGCATGGTGATTGGAGTTGTTGTATGTTGGATATGGATTTGACATCCTTCCACAGGCCCAGTAGACAATAGATTTAGCCCATTTAATAAGAGAGTTACTAGGAAACCCTAGACTCAAATTGTATAAATAAGGAGGCACCCCCTCCTTATTAAAAATCCTCTCCATTCTTAGATCTAGAACACTTCTTATAGAGATTTATAGATTCTAAGGTTCACTTTACATTTCAAATAATTATTGTAATGAATATTTGATTAATGAAATCTCTTTGATGTTCCTTTTCTATTTGATTTCAATGATGATTTCTCCTAAACTTCCATAGAAATTTATTGTCTGAATCCAACAAACACTTTCCAGCAAATAAACCGTTTTTGGATCAAACAGTTGGCGCTAGAAAGAGGGGGCAAGGAGAACTATCTTTACAGAAAATTGAAGTCACTTGTTGCTCGTCACTTTTGTTTGATGTTAAAAAAAGAAAACAAAATTCAAAAAAAAAAAAAAAAAGACACCGAGTAAAAAAAAATTGCATTCGTTGTCATTTTTACTCGTCGAACAAAAAAAACGAGTAAAGAGGTACACATCAGGTTCTTCGGGGTCATCCATGGAACTCACCGAGGAACACAAAAGCTTTGGCAACCAACGACTACATGCTTTACGTGGATGTTGCAACATTTGAAACCGAAGTATAGAGACCCACATAATCACTTTGGGTTACAGCTATGGAAGTGATCTTTTACTCACCACCGTTGCCGAGTAATGGAAGTGACAATGTGGGTATCAAAAAAGTCTCACTGATGCACCTCGCCATAACCAGCCTTGCCTATCTCAGCTGACTTCAAGCTCAATTACTCATCACCACTGCCGAGTGATAGATTTTAGCAAATCAGACATCACGACCACTTGATCTGCACCTCGACGATAGTTGCTCGGCCCTCTCATTCAACTGCTCGTACCACCTCTCATCAAGCTACACTGTTGCAAGAGATCTCGTGATCCCATCATGCATTATCTTGCTCGGCATCATCTTGCTCGGTTCTCTCAAGTTTCTCGGCTCATCCATTCTTCAACTAGCAAGGTTCTCCATTAAGATTTAGTTCCTTGCTCGGCACGACTTGATCCTGGAAGCCATTACTCGTACTCGGCACAATTTAGAGAACAATGGAGACGAGACGCGTTGAACTCCATTTATATTCAAGCCGTCATGATTGGCCGACCTAAAGCCCCATGATTTGCCGCGAGTTACAACAACAAAGAGAGATGCGAGTGATTTTTTTTTTTACTCGGTGGCGTGTAACGGAGGCAACCACGGAGATTCATACGCCGAGTAAAAGCTTTGGTGACTTCACTGGGGACGAACCTTTTCTCTCTCGTCATCATCAGCTCTGTAACTCGTCACAATATGACACAGAGGAGAGAGTATTATTCACCTAGTTGGTCGCATCTTTTTACTCGCCAAAGATAAGTGGAGGACAGCTCATCACTTCTCTCATAAAAGATGTCGGCAAAAAGGGAGAAAATCATTAAAGTAATGAAGCCTCTCAACTCATGGGCCTTCAGATAACACCCTGGCCCAATCATGATTCACAAAATATACAGGCCAAGGTTAAGGCAACATCAGTTCAATATCAGTTATGATCACGCCATCACCGAGAGACGGAGGCGATATTATGATCACGCCATCACCGAGAGACGGAGGCTCAAGTTCATGCGCCGAACAATAATCACGTGCTTTGCTCGGCATAAGTCAACGTCAACGAGCTCCTTGGCACATTATCTTGCTCGTCGTTGTTTGAGGATCATGAGACTTGTTCCGCAAGGAAACGAGTAAAATAATAAATCGGCATTATGGAGGCAGGACCCACTGTATAAAATGCATGTTGTCGTCACAGCATCTCATCTCCTACCAGAAGACTTCGTCTCCAAGCTACTCGGCATCCCGTTACTCGACATCCCGTTCTCAACAATTGTTGAGGCTCGTAACGCTTCACCGAGCATGACTTCGTCGAGCTATATTGATAAGTATGTCGCCAGCTTAAGCTCATCAGGCCGTGTCATCTCTTTTACTCGTAGTTAGCACCGAGCAATATTTTTACTCGTCATCACCAAGTAATCTTTTACTCGTCATCGTCACCGAGTAATGGATGCAACCATGCGATCTCATCATCACTTTTGGTTGGCTTACTATTTTGCTCGGCCATGATTTTTTTTGCTCGTCGCCATTGGCGAGTAACGGAGGCAAGACACCGACCAACATCCATCACTTGTCAAACCGATCAAGTTCCATCGTCCATCACCATTAGCGAGCAACGGAGGCAGCCCGGATCGCGTCACTCGTCGAAGCCTGCCATAGATCTCGTGACTCGTCTAGTAAGCACGATTTCGTCTTTTCGGTTCATTGCATTTCGGCTTTTGCCTAGGTATAGACGTCGAGGCATGAGTACAGTTCACTTTCTCTAGGCATGAGTTTACCGTAAACTCGCTTTTTATTAGGCACTAGTTCGATGTGAACTCGTTTGTTACTAGGAATAAGTTGAGTAAACTCGTCCTTTACTAGGCACGAATTTATATCCGACTTACCTTTTACTAAGACATGAGTTCACAGACAACTCGCCTTTTACTAGGCACGAGTTTGGTAAACTCGCCTTTCACTATGTATGACTTACTCGCCGAGCTACGGTTCCTGGGCATAAGTTCGGTAAACTCGCCTTTTTCTAGGCACGAGTTTACTCCCGAGTTGTGATTCCGAAGCACGAGTTGTTCGCTGTGCTACAATCCATTGTCTCATAAGCCCTCTTCGTAAAATTCGCAGAGATCAATTTCATCTCTCTCAACGAACTGGGGGGCTTATTGTTGGATATGGATTTGACATCCTTCCACAGGCCCACTAGACAATAGATTTAGCCCATTTAATAAGAGAGTTACTAGGAAACCCTAGACTCAACTTGTATAAATAAGGAGGCACCCCCTCCTTATTAAGAATCCTCTCCATTCTTAGATCTAGAACACTTCTTATAGAGATTTATAGATTCTAAGGTTCACTTTACATTTCAAATAATTATTGTAATGAATCTTTGATTAATGAAATCTCTTTGATGTTCCTTTTCTATTTGATTTCAATGATGATTTCTCCTAAACCTCCATAGAAATTTATTGTCTGAATCCAACAAACACTTTCTAGCAAATAAACTGTTTTTGGATCAAACATTGTATCAGTGCCCAAATCCCTCAGTAGGTTCCTGATCCATATGAGTTCACTAGAGCTTCCTCATAGCTCTATACTCTGCCTCATCACTAGAACATGACACCAGCTTCTGCTTCTTACTCTTCCAAGTTACCAAGTTGCCTCCAATGAATGTACAATACACGGTGGCTGATATACTATCAAATCTATCTCCTGCCCAATCAGTATCACAATATCCTACAACCTCAATGCTTCCATTGCAACCCATCCTAACTCCTTGACCAGGAGCTTCTCTTAGATACCTCATGATTCTCTACCATGTTCCAGTGATGAACTTCAGAAGCTTGCATGTGCTGACTGACTTGGTTCTTAAGAAAACAAATGTCAGGTCTTGTTATGGTCAGATAGATGAGCTTTCCAACCATTCTTCTATACTTCTTGACATCCTTAAATGGAGTGTTCTCAAACTCCCCCTCTCGTAGCACTTTTTAGCCATCTTCAAGACGAGTCTTTTCTGCTCCTCCTCCAAGGTATCCTGCCTCACTCAACAGATCCATTGCATACTTCCTTTGAGACAGAAATAGTCCTTTTGGATCTACACACTTCAATTCCAAGGAAATACTTCAGCTCTCCAGGATCCTAAATGTCAAACACTGATTTCAGGAATGCCTTAGTGGCCTGAATTCCTTCCTTGTGGATTCATGTGATGATAATATAATCTACATATATCAGGATAACCACAAGGCCTTGTGGACCAGTCAGCGTGAAAAGAATATGATAAGCTTCTGACTCCCTAAATCCTCTTCCATTCAGTGTGGTGCTTAGCTTGTGATACCAGGCCCTTGGTGATTGCTTGAAGCAATAAATTGCTTTCTTTAGCCTCATCACATTCCCTTGTTTGACCAAATGCTCTATACCTGGAGGAGGATGCATGTAGACCTCATCTTCTAATTCTCCTTGCAGAAAGGCATTCTTCACATCCATTTGCCACAAATCCCATTCCAAGTTAGTAGCAATTGAGAAAATGATCCTAGCGGTGTGAAGTTTTGCAATGGTGCAAATGTATCAATGTAATCTTCTCCATATGTCTGATTAAATCATCTTGCAACCAGCCTTGTCTTGCGCCTCTCCACCTTTCCATTTGCCAAGTACTTAATTGTGAAAACCCACTTGCTTGTCACTGCCTTCTTGCCTTTTGGGAGTTCAACCTTAAACCAAGTGTCATTGACTATCATAGCATTGGTTTCATTCCCAACAGAGTCTCTCCACTCTTCAAGCTTCATTGCCTCTTCATATGACCTTGGAATGTACTCCTGATCCAGTTGACCAATAAAGACTTGGTGTTCTTGTTGATATTGAGCCAATGAGCATACTGCTTGTATAGGTTGACCCACTGCCTGTGAGTTGAAGTAGAACCTCGTGTTGATCTAGTTTGAAGGATCCTTTCTCAGCCTTGTTCTTCTCCTAAGAGGCTGGACTGCTTTAGGCTCTCCTTCCTCCTCAGATTCTGCTTCATTATTTACTGGTTCAGATTGTCCTTGTTTCCTTTCATCCTGATCATGAGTTTCTTGTTGATTCCCCTCTTCAGGATCAGGATGAGTGGCTTCTACAGCTTCATCAGCCCCATCTTCCTCAACCACAGTGTATTGACCAGATGTAGGTTCAGGTGCACACACCCTTGTCTCCCGATTTGCATGAGGCATGCAGATGCCAAGATTCTCCAAATCACCCTGAGTTGGCTGCTTTATCTGATGCTTGTGAGAGGTCTTTCAAATCATCCCAACTCATTTTCTCATAGTATCCCTTAGTCTCCACAAACTTCACATATCCTGATAAGGAAACCTTTCTTTCCACTGGATCATAACATTTATAACACTTTTGTGTTGGAGAGTAGCTAATGAACATAGCCATTGAACTTCTTGCTTCTAGCTTTCTTCTCTGTTCCCCTGGTATCAACACAAAGCAGAGGCAGCCAAATACTCGCAAGTGATCCAAGGATGGCTTGTGGCAGTTTAGTACTTCAAATGGAGACATGTCATTGAGTGTCTTAGTCGGAATCTTGTTGATAAGATAACATGCGGTCATGAAAACATCACTTCAAAATCTCTTTGGAACATTAGTGTGGAACATCATTGACCTTGCTACTTCCATCAGGTGCATATTCTTCCTCTCAGCTACTCCATTTTGCTGAGGAGTATAAGGACAGCTTGTCTGATGTATGATCCCACGTTGAGCTAGAAACTGCTTGAATGCTTGACTTGTGTATTCCCCACCATTATCTGACCTAAGGATCTTGAGTTTGGCATTGAAATGGTTGGAGACATGGGTCTGAAAATTCTTAAAGCTTCAAGCACTCTGTCCTTAGACTGAATGAGTATCACCCAAGTATACTTAGACTTCTCATCAATGAATGTGACAAAGTATTGTGATTTTCTCTTGACAGACAAGGAGCAGTCCACACACCAGAGTGAATAAGGTCAAAGCATTTCGCATAGATTGTGCTTGACCTTGGAAAGACTGTCCTGCAATGCTTCCCAAATATACATGCTTCACACACATCATTCTCAAAGACCACACCAGGAAGCATCATATTTAAATCTCTGGCATGGGGATATCCCAAATTAGCATGCCATGTGTTCTAATCAACTCCAGTAGTTGTACTGACCATGAAGATAGAAGGTTCTGTTTTTTGGAGATGATAAAGTTCATCATGGCTGTGCCCTCTTCCTATCAACTGCCATGTCTTTAAATCTTGAAACTCAACCTCATCTGTACTGACCATGAAGATAGAAGGTTCTGTCTTTTGGAGATGATAGAGTTCATCATGGCTGTACCCTCTTCCTATCAACTGCCCTGTCTTTAAATCTTGAAACTCAACCTCATCTGGTCTGAATACAACCTGACAACTCAAGTCAACTGTAGCCTTCCTTACTGACAGCAAATTAGATGTAAACTGAAGCATATATAAGGAAGATGATTCCTTATTAAACAGCCTAAGGTTCCCTATCCCTTCTATCTTAACCTTATCTCCATTTGCGATAATCATATTTCCTGAGGTAGGCTTGACATCACTAATCAAAATCCTATCACTAATCATGTGATGCATAGCTCTTGAATTTATAATAACGAGCTTAGAGTCAAGAGAGTGTGTACCATCATCTTTGGGTTACATAAGGGCCTTGGCAGCTTTGATAAAGGAGTTCAGGTCACTCATGGTTACTGGTCCATCAACACTGGTCGCACCAGCTACACTTCTCCATGTTTCTCCTTCATTCAGGTTACTGGTGAATGCTGAGTACATGGTCTTTCCTACAATTGTTTGATGGTCAATCTTCTTGAGAAAGTCCATTGCCAACTTCATCTCCTTCATCTGTGGCTTCAGGTTCCTCTATCTAAGTTGTTTCTTACACTTCTTGTTCCTCTTTGAGAAGGTAGTTTCCTCCTTTGTCTGTCCTCCTCAAAGACTGTGTGATTGACTTGTTCTATCTGGATGAGAGCACAAACACCTTCTACACTTGGAAGTTTGTCTACCCGCAGAACATGATTGGTCAGCTGGTTGTATGAGGGTATTAAAGCCATCAACAGACTGAAAACCACATCCTGTTCTACTCTTTCTCTTAAGCATGTTAAACTCTGGCGTAGACTTCTAAACTTCCCAAGATGATGGTTGAACTCCCCTTCATCATGTTTCAGGTTGTTTATAGTATGCTTGACTTCAAACACCCTGCTTAGATTAGATGTGTTGCCATACACCTTCTCAAGTGTATCCCACAACTCTTTAGAGCTCTCACAGTAGGATTAAGCCTCCAATATTGATAACTCAAGGCTGTTCTGAATGATAGACAATACCATGAGATCCTCCAGATCGAATTTGCCTTCATCTGCAACAAAAACTTCTTTTCCATCATCTCATAGGATAGTCTTCTCTGAAATTTTGCCTTCAGTAACATGCTCCCAAAGCCCTCTACCTCCAAGGGCAGGCTTGACAAGTCTTGACCACAGCAAATAGTTAACTCCCTTGAGAAGAATTGGAATCACCACCATTTCCGAATTTTGCATCAAGAACAACTCAAGAACAGCTTAAGAACTGTTCAAGAACAGCTATTAACCAGTGGGTAAAAGAAAATTATGAATTAATCAGAGTAAAGAAATGTGTATTAGAGAATGTATAGAAAAAGGTTTCAAGAGCTTGTGGCTCTGATACCATTTGAAAATAGAGAGATTTAGTGTGTGGTTTGTGTAGAGAGAATGAAGGACAACAAGAACATGAGAGAGAGAGAGGGATTTCGCCCAAAATAAGAGAGAGAGAGAGAGGAAATCTATTTTCCTTGGATTAATTTAGTTCTGAATACAAGGTATTTATGGACATACAAAATGACAAAGATATGAATAAACAAAGACTGTCCAAAAGAGACAAAAGCTCTCCCAGCTTGGGTGAAAGTGACAGCTCTTCTACCTCTCTTCTTCTTAACCCAACATGTGATCCTTCCTTGTCTCTTGCTCCCAACAGCTATATTTCGAATTTAAACCTTCCTGAAGGCTTCTGGTTACTCAAACTTGCCTTCCAAGTGAGGTTAGGTTGTCCTCAACTCATCTGGTTCCATATTGCCTTTGGTTCTCCATAACTCCATCTTATTTTTTTTCATCTCAACACAAAGGAGCATCATTAGAACATGGTGAACCGTCAACTCATGTACCTGAATGGATCATCAAAAACTTTCAGTCTCTTTCTATTGTCTCTATCTAGTCTCTCTCAATGGTTCTTAGTCTATCTCGCTGAGTCTCATCCATTTATGTCTAAACCTCTTCCTTATCTCTCTTTTCTTCTCTTTTCACCAAGATTCTCTCATGATTTCATGGTATCAGAGCCAGCTTCACTTGAATCTGGGTTTTGATTTCGTTTGTTCAAAGACTCCACCTTTTTGATCCGTAAAGCATAAGATGGAGAACACTAAGACTACTGTCATTCCGGTTACTCTCAAAGGAGGAAACTACCTTCTCTGGTCTCGTGTGGTGAAGACAGCCAGGGGAAGTAAGGTAGTTTGGAACCATGTCCTCGAGGATAAAGGTCCAAGACTCATTATTCATGAAGGCGACAGAGAGGTGATTGTTTGTGATGATGTGAAGTGGATCCAGGAGGACAATCTGTTGATGTCTATCCTCTAGAGCTCACTATATCCGTTGATCTTGGAGGCCCACAGCTACTCTGAGAAGGCTAAAGATCTGTGGGCTACACTTCATAAGGTGTATGGAAACATCTCAAACCTCACACGAGTGTTTGGGATCAAGAGAGCTATCAACAACTTAGCTCAAGAAGACATGGAGTTTACCAAACATTTGGGAAAGTTTTGAGCTTTATGGTCATAACTTAAGAAGCTGAGGCTGAGTACCACAGATCCGTATGAGCTAATGAAAGGCATGAGCAAGAAAAGGTCTTTGGACTCTTGCTCACATTCAATACTACCTACAACAACCTCATCATGCACATCCTCAGATCTGAGAAGCTTCCCACTCTTGAAGAGGTATCGGCGCAAATCAAGCAAGAACAAGGGTCCTTGAGACTCTTTGGAGGAAAGGCGAAGCTCACACTTGCCAACCAAGCCGAGGTGCCTCAAGCTAAAAAGTTTCACAAGTATGAAGACCGGAGGTTCACTGGAAACTATGAAGATAGGAGGCATGGTCATAAGAAGAGCCAATGCTGGATACTCCACCCTCACCCCAAGCCGGCTAAGTTTACAAAGGAAAGGGAAGCACAAGCAAATGTCACCAATGGGATGAGTGATCAACCTGGTGCTCGGACTTCAACCCGGGCAAATGAGACAGAAGGTCGTGAAGGTGGTGAGAGCAAGGCCCTTGTGACCTACACTGCCCATCAGCCTCGACCAAATGAGCATGAGTTCATCCGCCGATCTTAGATGGATGCACTCATCAAAATGCTCAAGGATAATGGTAACACTCTTGGTAATGTCAAAGGATATTCATTTGGTGCATATAGGATTGCTGGTACTGTTGAACTAATGGTTAGTGCTTACACTCAATCTAGGATGCTTGGTCAATCTCATAATTGTAAGACCCGATCCTTGGCTCTCGACCCAACTGAACCTGTGGACTTACTTTGAATTTTTCATTGCTTGTTTGATTCATTTTTAAGTTTTTTATTTACTAAGTCATATTCACCTATGAGATTCATTTAAAATTGACAGATAGCACGGCAGAATAATTAATAAGTTTACTTGTATCACTCATAATCATGTGATCCAATACATAGTTTCTTAACAGTCTCATAAGCAATAACTAGTTCCTCCCTAACATCATCTAGCCACACGCCACACAGCCTCCCACTGATTGAGTCTTCATGGCTCCTTGGTTTGACCACAATCAGCCTCAGTTCTGGAAACCATAACCCGTAAGCATTAATCATAACCGAAGTCAGAACGGATAGATTCTACAATGCTTGGTTCGGTCCCTAGAAGTATGACAAACCACAATTAAGACAATCATATATTAATTCGGACCTGTCTACCATACCCTAATTCAATCATCCAACCACCCCACATGACTTAGAATAGATAGACAATACATTTAAAATACATAGAACACGGTCAGAACTATGTCGCCCAAAGACCAGTCCGTCCATCCGTGCAATGTCTAAGTATGAATGGCCACTCTTGAAGTCCGGCTCAAAGGCTCAATAGACTTCCTTAGCTGATCCAGCACTGGGCATGGATCCATACAACCGAGTAAGGCCCAAGCCCAATCCGGATGGCATTACAACCGCTCGGAACTTGCGACTCAATACTCCGGTTTAGAGAACCGTGTGTATGTCCTAGCTTATAAGCCATGGACTGATCCATATGGACCGGACAGAACCTGCATCCAATGGCACCGTGTGGAACTTGCACCCTTTGGTAACTTGCACCATTTGGTAACATGCACCATTTGGTAACGTGCACCCTTTGTTCAATGACACCCTTTGGTTTATGCTACCTTATGATACTCGTAACTCTCTTGTATCTCGTATCTTCTGGTTACTCGTACTCTCTGGACACTAATTACCTTTGGTTCTCATGACCCTTTGAAACTCGTACCCCTTGGCAATTCGTACCCTTTGGGACTTTCCAAACGTTCAGCCCAACTGCCCATTCATTGGCACGATCGGGACTGATCCGCATAACCTACCCATAGTCTAGGTTACGGTTTAGATGTGGAAGTTAAGACCAGGAACGTAATCCTTGGATCCGATATGATATGAGCGAGGAAACCAATACTCTTCTTCCAAAAACTGCATTTGCTGAGTTTGGCATAAAGCTTGTGCTCTCTTAACCGTTCCAGCACGGCTCTCAGGTGTCTCTTATTACATTTCCTCATCCTTGGAGTAAACAAGGATATCATCTATGAATATGATCACTGATTTGTCCAAGAAATCTCGGAACATGCTGTTCATCATTTTTATGAATGCTGCATGTCTATTGATAAGACCGAATGGTCCGATACTTTCCTAGCCAATCCATGCCTAAGATAATCTCATGATTCTTAAGGTGGACACATATCAGGTCAACAGGCAGTACCCTGTTTTGAATGACCACTGGGGAATTTGTGACAAGGCTGAGTGGATGCATAACCTGGCTGCCGGATGCATTCACTATCCCCAAATGATCCCCTTTACAAAGAAGAAGCAATCCTCTTCCGATAAGGCTCGGGCTCACAAAACTATGTGTAGCGCCTATATCAAAATGGAACTTTGTTTCAACATCTCCAACCATTAGGGTTCCTACATGAGACCCCATGTAAAGTCCTAACCATTCTAGGTTCCAGACCAAGCATTCCCACTGAATTTAAAAAGATGAGTTAGATTTTTACATGTGATCGATTCAAACAATCCTGAAGCGCCGTCATCTCTGGACAGCTCGTACACTCGAGGAGTTGTAGCTGTCTTGCTCTGGGTCGACTTGCCAGTATCCCCACGACCCTTCCCTTTTCCCCCTTTCAACTTAGGACACTCCTTTTGGAAGTTTTCAATCTTGCCGCAGTGGAAGCAAGTCGGAGAGCCGCTTTCTCTGGTCTGGACAGGTCCTTGCTTGGGTTGTTGACAGTCTCTGGTTCCATGAACCATGCTGCCATATCGACCACAACCTCACATAGCCTTCCAGCAATCACAAAAATGGTTCTTGCCACACTTAGGGCACTTAGGTTTATCTCTGATGGTTTTACCTCCATCCGCCTGGTCCCATTTCCTGTTACGGTCATTAGTCTTGCTGGTCGGAGCAGACTGAGACCGATTCTTAAGCTTAGCTTCCTCAGCCAAGTTAGATTCTACAAAAGCCATATGTTCAACCAGCTCAATCACAGTGTTGAAGGTGCAGATCAAGTAGTGAGTTCTCAGTTTGGCCCTTAGGCCTCAGATGAAACGATGAACTTCGACTGCCACCTCCTCAAGTTCCCTCCCAACAAACCATCTGAGTCGGTTGAACTCTTCCTCGTACTCCCGTACAGTTCTGCGGCTCTTGGTTAGGTTTAGGAATTTGGATTCCAGACGGTCCCATGCCTCTGCAGGAAAGTTTTTGCGGTTGAATTCCTCTTCAAATTCCACAAAGCTGTGGAGACTTCCATTGGTGCACTTATATAAAGCCAACCACCAATTATGCGCATCCCCTTCCAGGAAGTGGATCGCAATGTCTCTCTTCTAATCCTCTGGAAAACAAGTAGAATTGAAGTTTCGGACAAGCCTACTCCTCCACTCGTCAGCCACTATGGGATCGGTGCTACCTGAGAAGTGTCGTGTTCCCAGACGGGAAATGTGTTCCAACAGGCTCAGATAGGCAACCTTTCTTACAGCCCTTACAGGAGGATCGATCTCGATCACCTCGGCTGTTTCCTTGACCACACCATTAGCTATGGGCGCTTCAGTAGGTGTAGCTTGACCTACGAATGAGTTCACCGGAGGGGTGACCATCTGAGTCACAATATCTATCCGACCGCCCATACGCTTCATGGCTTCCCACATATCCTTCATGGATGGTTCATCGGTCTGGTTTCTTGTACCATCAACCGCATCCGTACTGGGTCAACAGGACGCTCGACGTTAGAGGATTTGCTTCCGCCTCACGCCCCTCCTCCTACTCACCTATCGTACCATAGACTCGTCCTTTAGTAAGGTTGGCTGGATCATCTGTTGCCAACCCGATTGGCTCGAACTCGTCTGACCATGCTTGGCCAGAATGTCCAGCCGCCACCTTATTCTTCCGGGCTCATCCGGATTTTCCTTTTCCAAAAACACAACAATCCCTAGGCTCCATCATCGAACCGCCCCACCTGACTTAGAATAGATAGAGAGTCCAGTTAAAATAAACAGAACACGATCGGAACTGTGTCGCCCAAAGACCAGTCCGTCTAACTAAGCAATGTATAAGTACGAACGACAACTCTTAAAGTCCGGCTCAAAATCTCAATAGACTTCCTTACCTGATCCAGCACTGGGCGTGGATCAATACAACCGAGAAAGGCCTAAGCCTAATCCGGATGACATTACAACCGATCGGAACTTCCGACTCATTACTCTGGTTTAGACAACCGTGTATATGTCCTAGCTTATAAGCCATGGACTGATCCATATGCACCGGACAGAACCTGCATCCAATGGCACCGTTTGGAACTTGCACCATTTGGTAACTTCCACCCTTTGGTAACTTGCACCCTTTGGTCAATGACACCCTTGGGTCTATGGTACCTCTGGTACTCGTAACTCTCTTGTATCTCGAACCTTCTGGTTACTCGTACTCTCTGGACTCTCATCACCTTTGGCACTCATGACCCTTGGCAACTAGTACCCCTTGGAAATTGTACCCTTTGGGACTTTCCAAACGATCAGCCCAACCGCCCATTCATTGGCATGATCCAGACTGATCCGCATAACACACCCATGGTCTTGGTTGCAGTTTGAATGTGGAAGCGTTAAGACCAGGAACACAATCCTAGGATCCCACCATCACATCCTTTCTTGTATAACCAGAAAGAGGAGATGGAGAATGAATTGAAACAAATAAAGAAAAACGAGTGAGACTATGGAACCAACCAGATAATCGATTCAACGACAAGGGCTAACCGTATGGACTTAGGAACCCACGCCTATCTCTTACCTTGGAAACCACGTTAGGATCTTCCACGTTCTTCCCCTTACCAGCCTTCCCCATTCTTGATAGGAGATGCTTACACAAACGATCTTAGTCACATGAAAGACGATCACCACAATCGACCTTCTTCTTGGCCGAAAATTCTCTCTTTCTTTCTCTCACGTTTTTCTCTGAGTATTTTACTCTTAAACTGGATCATAAAAACGTGTGGAGAGGCCCCCTATTTATATAGAACGAAGGGGTAAACCTTGCCTCACAAACAGGCATGACTTGTAGGCAAAAGGGCATGACTTGGTGGACAGGTTGCACCTTTTGGCCGCATGCATCCCTTCGCATGTATCTGACCCTTCTTGGGTTGACACGAGGCCCAAACAGAGACCCAAATCCACCAGGCTTAGTGAAGGGACCCGACCAATTTTTTCGTACCATCAGTACGAGTCTGAACCGACTTCCTTGATAAGACTTAGGCCAGTTTCCAACTTTTCTTTACTTAGAATTATTTTGGCGTTTTCAGTTCGTTTTCAGACAAGTCAACAAGCATAATAAGATTTAGATAGATAACAAGAAGTTCGAGTTAGTGAGTCTGATATAGGCTATTACAAGTTTAACTCATCCTATATCTACCCAAATCCACCATCCTTCCTCCCTGCCTTGGTCCTACGGTCAAGCTATGTCTTTACCGTTTCGGGTCTGATCCTGATCTACATCCAAACAAAGGAGGCATAAGCAATATAATGCTTAGTGAGAGCGGTCATCCCGTCCCACTTAGCCAAAGTAAAGCAGTCGAGTCTATACAATCTATCAGATAACTAGACATTCTAATCATCCAGTCAGTTACTTGATCGACATAACCGATCCAAGCCAAAGTGACACCAAAATCCAGTCAAGTCCTAGCAGGCCATAAACGGCTCTTGGCACATGATCTGATACAGATACATCAATGGAAGGATCCAGTTACTCGAACAAGCCAGATCGGTGCAGATAAAGCGAATTAGACAAGCAATCAGTACACGGAACAGCTCCTAACAATCAGACTACGATTCATTACGATAGGCAACGGTCGGGCACTAACCTTTGTCTTTAGAGTCGGTATGACACGGTTTGATTCAGCCTTTCTGACACCTCTTGCGCAGTTCTTCTCGGACTTACGAACACTTGAACAGTTGGAATCACCAAACGGACAAACGTACTGGACTCATAACTGATCGATCGGGCCAAAATCAACATTTCCCACTCAATCGCACTTTAATCTCTCTGAGTTTTCTCTCTGGTTGCCTTAGAGTTTTCGTGAAGAAAAATGGAGAAAATCCGCTTAAGGAGATGATTAAATGAGCAGTTGGGTAGTTTACACCAGCAGAACCTCCCAATTAACCGTTTCAACGGTTTTCCCTTCGGCCAGAAACTGATAACCGCCACCCCGCACACTCTTTCCTTCCTAGCGAGAGTTTTTCCCTTCTTTTCGATAACTACTCCCGCCAATTTACTTAGGCGAAAAATCAAGCTGAAGTGGACTGTCCCACCCGACAAGTCCAGCCGCTTTGTCCTAATCGGACCAATCCTGTCTGAAATCCGAGCAAACTTGTCTGATCCAACCACCCTTTTCTGAATCCGACCAAACTTGTCTGAATTAGACCGTTACTACTCAAATAATCTCAGTCAGCTCTGTTCGGAAATCCTCAAACGTTTTCTCTGATTTTTGACCATCGCTGTCCAGCAGACCAGCTCAACCGTCCTATCCTAATCGGACAATACTTGTCCGGATCCGACCATTGCTGTCCAAAAATTCCGCTTTGTCAGAATTTTTTCCTTCAGCTGTCCAAACATTTCACAAATTTGCAAACATAACTAACCGAGCTTTGATTGGCTCCAAACAGATCCGATCCTAGCTTTATTCAAACTATGGGTTCACTCTATCCACTACTTGGACATCGATCCAGCTCATATCCACCCACTGAAAGTCCATTCAACTTTGGCCAGCT
Organism: Moricandia arvensis; assembly: GCA_905132765.1. Taxonomy (NCBI): domain Eukaryota; kingdom Viridiplantae; phylum Streptophyta; class Magnoliopsida; order Brassicales; family Brassicaceae; genus Moricandia; species Moricandia arvensis. The sequence continues at coordinate 21,215 of CAJHQP010000844.1, read as the reverse complement.
TCTTATAGCATCATTCAACCGATCCAGTACGTCTCACAGTCCGACCAGTCAGGCCTTTGATCGTCCCAGCTTTGATCCTCGGAACACGGGCATTACAAGTCTCCCCCACTTGGCTCAGACTCGTCCTCGAGTCTTTCTTGAAGGATTTTCCTTTAATTTATCGAACCACTTGGGAAACTCAGCTTTCATCCTTGCTTCTGGATCCCATGCCGTTTCCTCTTCACCATCACAGTCCCAAACCACTTGGATCATCTTGACATTCTTTCTGTCTTCAGGCTTAGTTTTCCTGCCAGTGGTCCGAACTGGTCTCCCTTCTACAGTTAGGTTTCCCCTAAAGTCGGATGGTGGTTCTGAAACCACATTATCTCGATCACTTATGCTTTTCCTTAGGATAGATACATGGAACACGTTGTGGAACTGAGCCAATTATGTAGGCAGTTCCAACTTATAGGCGACCTTCCCAATCCTTTCCAGGATCTTGTACGTTCCCATGTACCTTGGGCTGAGTTTAGCATTCTTTGATGCTATGTCCTTGCCTTTGTAGGTCACGGTTTTGAGGTAAACCAAGTCCCCAACTTCGAACTCAAGCTCTTTTCTACGTCTATCTGCATAGCTCTTTTGTCTATCCTGTGACTCTTTCATTTTCAGTTTCAAGACTCGGATTCTTTCAGTTGTTTCTTCCACAAAGTCTTTACCAAATATGCTGCGCTCCCCCACTTGGGTCCAGCATAGTGGTGTTCTACAAGGTCGCCCATACAATGCTTCATAAGGCGAAGTTCCGATGATTACATGATATATGTTGTTGTAAGAGAACTCGGCCAAATGCAAGTACTGTTCCCATTTATCTCCCCCAATCCAGAACACAAGATCGCAGCAAGTTTTAAAGTGTTCGGATTGTCCTTTCATATTGTCCATCCGCTTGAGGATGGTATGATGTACTCATATGCAACTTAGTCCCCATCGACTTCTGCATTGCCCTCCAAAAAGCTGAGTAGAATTTGGAGTCTCAGTCTGACACTATATTTACCGAAATTCGATGAAGTCTAACTATCTGTTCCACGAACAGCTTGGCTAAAACTGCTGCATTGTCTTACTTGTTGATTGCCAAGAAGTGTGCGGATTTAGTCAGCATGTCCACTATCACCCAGATTGCGTCCTTGCCATCCCTCATTGGCAAGCCAGTCATGAATTCCATTGTGATCATATCCCATTTCCAAGATGGCATGGGTAAGCTCCGAAGTAGTCCGATTGGAACTTGATTCTCTGCCATCACCATTTGGCAGATTGGGCACCCATCTACCCACTTCGCAACATCTCGTTTCATTCCCACCCACTGGTAGTATCACACTCGACCATTAACCAGGATTGTTCCAGTGTTTGAAGTCTGATACTCTGTCTTCTCATTCTTTGAAGCTTTGATCAGATCTTCATCCTTTTCATGTGCAACTCGAATCCTGGACAACAAGTCTGCTTGATCAGCTGCACCAAGGCCCAAAGGTTGCACTTCGTCTGTCAAGGAAGTCAATCTCAATGTCCCAACCATATGGACCAGCTCCTTCATATCTTTCTCTAAAGCCAAAGCCACTCTCTTCCGGCTTAAGGCATCTGCAATTAGGTTTGCCTTTCCCGGATGGTAGGCAATATCCAAGTCATAATCTGCAACCAGTTCCATCCATCGCCTCTATCTTAGGTTCAGTTCCGGTTGAGCGAAAATATACTTCAAGCTCTTATGATCCGTGAACACTTGGACCTTTGCACCATAGAGGTAAGATCGCCATATCTTGAGTGCAAATACGACTGCTGCCATTTCTAAGTCGTGTGTTGGATAGTTTCCTTCGTGTTTCCTAAGCTGTCTAGATGCATAGGCAATTACCTTTCCTTGCTGCATCAGAACACACCCAAGTCCAACTTTGGATGAATCTGTATAGACAATGTATGGCTCATTGTCCATAAGAAGATCCAGTAATGGAGTACTCGTCAACATTTCCTTGAGTTTGGAGAAGATTGCTTCACAATCTTCTGTCCATACGAACTGGACATCTTTCCCAGTTAGTTTTGTCATCAAAATCCAGTCAAGTCCTAGCAGGCCATAAACAGCTCTAGGCACATGATCTGAAACAGATGCATCGATGGAAGGATACAGTTACTCGAACACGCCAGATCGGTGCAGATAAAGCGAATTAGACAAGCAATCAGTACACGAAACAACTCCTAATAATCAGACTACAATTCAGTACGATAGGCTATGGTCGTGCACTCACCTTTGTCTTTAGAGTCGATATGATACGGTTTGATTCGGCCTTTCTGACACCTCTTGCGTAGTTCTTCTTGGACTTACAAACACTCAAAAAGTCGGAATCACCCAACGGACGAATGTACTGGACTCAGAATTCATCGATCGGGCCAAAAATCAACGTTTCCCACTCAATCGCACTTTAATATCTCTGAGTTTTCTCTCTGGTTGCCTTAGAGTTTTCGTGAAGAAAAATGGAGAAAATCCGCTTAAGGAGATTATTTAATGAGCAGTTGGGCAGTTTACACCAGCAGAACCTCCCAATTAACCGTTTCAGCGGTTTTCCCTTAGGCCAGAAAGTGATAACCACCACGTCGCGCATTTTTGGTTTCCCAGCACGAGTTTTTCCCCTTCCTTTCGATAACTATTCCCGCCAATTTACTAGGCAAAAATTCAAGCTGAAGTGGACTGTCCCACCCGACAAGTCCAACTTCTTTTTCCTAATCGGACCAATCCTGTCTGAAATCCGACCAAACTTGTCTGATCCAACAACCCTTGTCTGAATCCGACTAAACTTTTCTGAATCAGACATTACTACTCGAATTATCTTAATCAGCTCAGTTCGGACATCCTTAACCGTTTTTCTGATTTCTGACCATCGCTGTCTAGCCGATCAACCGTCCTGTCCGAATCCGACAATACTTGTCCGGATCCGACCATTGCAATCCAAAAATTCCGTTTAGTCTGAATTTCCTTGAGCTATCCGAACTCTTCACAAATTCGCAAGAAGAACTACTTAGCCATAATCCGAGCGTAAGAACGACTGACCAAGCTTTGATTGGCTTCAAACAGATTCGATCCTAGCTTTATCCAGACTATGGTTTCACTCTATCCACTACTTGGACATCGATCCAGCTCATATCCACCCACAGAAAGTCCATTCAACTTTGGCCACCTTCCTCTAGTATCAGCCAACCCATCCAGTACTTCTCACAGTCGGACCAGTCAGTCCTTGGATCGTCACAGCTTTGATCCTCGGAACACATGCTTTACACTTAGCCCATGGCCTTACCCAAGGGTACACCAGGCCCTAGCCCCTATGGCTGGACCACCCAGCCCACCACAGTCCCAAACCCGGACCAACTGCCCAATACCCGAACACTCCATCCAGTTGAGTTGAGTTGATCCCCAGCTGATTCAGCTGAGTGATCTGGTATCTCAGCAGAATGAGCTGACCTAAGTAAGGCTGAGCTAGACTTAGCTTGTTCGAGCTACGTTTAGCTGGTCGAGCTAGCCGTATACTTCGTCTAGCTGCTAAAACCCTCGTCTAGCTCCTTTAACTTGTATATTTCGCTCTCGTTGGTTAAGCCCTTGTATACTTAACCCTAACTTGACCATGAAACGCCTGGCTCTTGATCAAAGTGATCTTCAGCTCGTTTCCTCTAACCATGGTCAGTCACATGATACTTATTCATAATTGGAGATGCTACAATACTGCTCATAACATGTCTAAACCTTTGATAGTGGATTTAGGTGATTCTAATCTTATTAGAGATATAAAAACCTGCTAATGGACATGTAATGATAGAAATAGATATAGGATACCAATAAGAGGTGTAGGCAAGTTGAAATTATTTAACAAAGAATCTAGAGCCTTTTACATGCCCGAGTTTACTTCAAACTTACTTTCTGTCAAGAAGTGTACCATGGATATGCATTGAAATGTTATCTTTAGTCCTAATGATGTGGCATGCTAGACTAGGAAACCCTCATGTTAGAGCTTTAAACTTAATGGTTCCAAGTGCTTTGTTTGAAAATAATGATTGTGAAGCTTGTATTTTAGGCAAGCATTGTAAGACTTTGTTTCATAAATCCACAACCATCTATGAACACTGCTTTGATTTGATTCACTCTGATGTTTGGACTGCAACTTCTTTTCTAGAGAGAATCATAAAATTTCGTTACATTCGTAGATGAGAAGTCTAAATACACCTGGATAACCTTGATTCCATCTACACATGGAATACTTCACCAGATGAGAAGTCTAAATACACCTGGATAACCTGGATAAATTTCAAAACTATATGACTAACCAGTTTAATGCCAAGTGGAAAAACTTTCGATCAGATAATGGAGGGGAATAAACTAGTCAAGCATTCAAGCAACACCTATCTCAACATGGAATACTTCACCAGACGAGTTGCCCCTACACACCCCAAAAAAATGGAGTGGCCGAGAGGAAGAACAGACACCTCATGGAGATTGCAAGGTTGATGATGTTTCAGGCAAATGTTCCAAAGAGGTTCTTGAGTGATGCAATTGCTACAGCTTGCTACCTCATCATTAGTACACCAACCAGGATCCTGGACGACCAGTCACCATTTGAGGTCCTGAACAAGTACAGACCAACCCTGGATCATCTTCGGGTCTTTGGTTGCCTATGCTTTGTTCTTAGACCAGGAGAGTTGAGGAACAAGCTGGAAGCAAAGAGCACTAAAGGGAAGTTCATAGGGTAGTCGCCAACTTAGAAGGGGTATAAGTGGTATGATCAAGTAACCAGTAGAGTTCTGGTGTCTAGGGAGGTGAAGTTTGTTGAAGAAAGAGGTTACTATGAAGAGAAGAACCAGGCAAAGTTGAAAGATCTCGCATCAGACAAGGCGGCTAATTTGAGGATAATCCTGGAGATTCTTTGAATTAACCTCTCTCAAGACCCAAAGACTAGAGGAGGAGAACCACAAGGTCCCCCCCACAACCAATGAAGAATATCAGACTCCTCACTTCGACCATGAGGGGGGAAACGAACCTGAAGAGAACGATCAAGAAGTAGTAGGTGAACATTCAGGTTCTGATGATCAAAGTGTGGAAGAAGAAGAAGGAATAGTAAATGAAGAGGAAAGGGATCAGTGAATGAAGGAAATGGTCAGAATCAAGATCAAGAACCAGTAGTGGATTAGCAACTAAGGAGAAGCCCCAAGATCAGGAATCCTCCAACCAATTGGGTGAACACCATTGTATATACAATGCGCAAGCAGTAGAGCACCCATCCAAAGTATCCTGCTCATTTTCTCACTATCATGAAGAACATTGCGTGTTTATGATCAGTCTGGATGAAAGCTATACTCCACAGTAATATGGGAAGCAATAAAGGACAAAGAATGGAAGGAGTCAGTTGGTTCTAAAGCAAACACAATGATCAAGAATGATACTTGGTATGAGAGTGAACTACCAAGAGGAAAGAAGGAAGTGTCTAGTAGGTAGATCTTCACCATCAAGTATCATGCATAAGGGAAGACTGGCAGGAAGAAAACCAGATTGGTGGAAAGAGGATTAACTCAAACATATGGTAAAGACTATCTAGACACATTTGCTCCGGTTGCAAAGCTTCACACCATCAGAATAGTGTTGTCAGTGGCAGTGAATCTGAAGTGGGGGCTTTGGCAGATGCATGTGAAGAATGCTTTTCTTCAAGGAGAACTTGAAGATGAGGTTTACATGTATCCTCCTCCTGTACTGGAACACTTGGTGAAGGAAGGGAATGTTCTGAGGTTGAAGAAAGCTATATATGGTCTTAAGCAGTCGCCAAGGCCATTGTATAACAATCTGAGCTCGACCATACTCTTTTCACCCTCATCACACCTTCAGGTATCATTGTCCTTCTTGTGTATGTTGATGATATCCTTATCACTAGATATGACAAAGAAGGTATACAAGCTACCAAAGATTATCTGAAATCTGTGTTTGAAATCGAAGACTTAGGAGAGATGAAATACTTCATTGGAATAGAGATATGTAGATCCAAGGAAGGTTTATTTATGTACCAAAGAAAGTATACAATTAATCTTTTGAAGGATGCAGGTATAGAAGGATGAAAAAAGGCCAAGACACCTTTGGAGGATGGATACAAAGTCCCACGAGAGGGGGTGATAAAAGACAGTCCACCATTCCAAGATGCCAAGCTTTATAGAAAGCTTGTTGGTAAGTTGATTTACTTGACTATCACACGACCTGATATATGTTTTGCTCTGAACCAGGTTAGTCAACATATGCATGGGCCAAAGTAGCATCATTGGAACATGGTGAACCGTCTAGTCATGTACCTTAATGGATCACCAGACCAAGGAGTTTGGATGGGATGCAATGAGAGTACTGAAGTGGTAGGGTATTGTGATGCGGATTGGCCTTGAGATTGGATGGACAGGAAGTCTACCACTGGTTATTGCACCTTCATTGGTGGGAACCTTGTTACATGGAAAAGAAAGAAGCAGAAGGTGGTGTCATGTTCTAGTGAAGAGGCTGAGTGTAGAGCAATGTTGAAGCTTACAAATGAGTTTGTATGGATCAAGTGTATACTGAAGCACTTGGGAATTGAGCAAGCCAAACCTATGACCATGCATTGTGACAACCAAGCAGCCATCTACATTGCCTCCAACTCGGTGTTCCACGAGAGGACAAAGAACATTGAGGTTGACTGCCATAAAGTGAGGGAAATGATTGTATCAGAGACATCTTACCTTGCTACACCCGGAGTGAAGAAAAGCAAGCTGATTTTTTCACCAAAGCGGCTAGGCAGAAGACCATTGAGTCCATTCACACTAGACTTGGACTCATGGACCTTACCAAAAGGAACTGATCCCCTTGCCATGGGGTCTTTACTCTTTTCCTTGTTATGGTTTTATCCCTAAGGAGGGTTTTCCTTGAAAAGGTTTTTAACGAGGGAGATCTTATGGCATCCAAGCTTGACTGGTTCCCATGTTTAAGCTTAAGGGGAAGTGTTGAACAGAGGTGAGAAAATGATAGAGGAATTGGTGAGAAATCAAGTTAGGGTCATCTGCAAAAGTGTCCGTACAATAGCCTTACAAGTGGACAACCCAAAGTTACCTTGGTCGAGTTTTACCCGAGTAAATGTTACTCGACTAGTTCTTACCCTTACCTTTTGATACACGGATAAGGATAGACCAAAGGGATAAGAAGCAGGTCTGGACAGGCTGTATCAAGGATGGAAGACCATCTGGTCAAGATGCCAAAGGAATCAATCTTGTGAAGCTTCTCGGCCACAACAATTCAAATAAGGCGCGCCTCGACAATTGCCTCTACATGCTCGTTGAAAAAGCTTATCCACAACCTTATCTTGTATTTGTTGTAAAGTTTTACTCTGACTCTATATATTTGTAACTCTTGTTCATATTAATAAATCGAAAACTTTCAGTCTCTCTCTAGAGTCTCTTTCTATCTAGTCTCTCTCAATGGTTCTTAGTCTATCTCGCCGAGTCTCATCCATATCTGTCTAAACCTCTTCCTTAGTCTCTCTTTTCTTCTCTTTTCACCAAGATTCTCTCAAGATTTCAGTTTCATGCTCTAGTGCAGAAGCCAAGCATAGAGCAATGTTGAAGCTTACAAACGAGCTGGTATGGATCAAGGGTATACTGAAGCACTTGGGAATTGAGCAAGCCACACCCATGACCATGAATTGTCACAACCAAGCAGCCATCTACATTCTTGCTACACCCATGACCATTTTTGCTACACCCAGAGTGAAGACCAGCTAGCTGATGTGTTCACCAAAGCGGCTAGGAAGAAGACCATTGAGTCCATTCACACTACACTTGGACACATGGACCTTACCTGAAGGAACTGATCCCCTTGCCATGGGGTCTTTACACTTTTCCTTGTCAGGGTTTTATCCCTAAGGAAGGTTTTCCTTGATAAGGTTTTTAACGAGGAAGATCTCATGGTAGCCAAGCTTGACCGCTTCCCATGGTCAACCTTGAGGGGGAGTGCTGAACAGAGGTGATAAAATGATAGAGGAAGTGGAGAGGAATCAAGTTTGGTTCGTCTGTACAAGGGTTCGTACAATGGTTGTACAGGCCGTACAAGTGGACGACCTAAAGTTACCTTGGTCGAGTTTTACCCGAGTAAATGTTACTCGACCAGTTCTTACCTTTACCTTCTGATACACGGATAAGAGTAGACCAAAGGGATAAGGAGCGCGTCTGGACAGGCTGGAAGAGCATCTGGTCAATATGCCAAAGCAATTAATCGTGTGAAGCTTCTCGGCCACAAGAATTCAAATAAGACGCGCCTCGACCATTGACTCCACATGCTCGTTGAAAAAGCTTATCCACAACCTTATCTTGTATCTGTTGTAAAGCTTTACTCTTCCTCTATAGTTTTGTAACTCTTTTTCATCATTAATAAATCGAAAAATTTCAGTCTCTCTCTATAATCTCTTTCTCTCTAGTCTCTCTCAATGGTTCTTAGTCTATCTTGCCGAGTCTCATCCATTTCTATCTAAATCTCTTCATTAGTCTCTCTTTTCTACTCTTTTCACACATATTCTCTCAAGATTTCACCTTCCATCTTAACCTTATCTCTGTTTCCTATAATCACATACCCTGAGGCAAGCTTGACATCACTAATCATATGGTGACTAGCTCCTGAATCTATAATGATAGGTTTAGAGTCAAGAAAATGTGTACCACCCTTCTTGGATGAGATAATGGCCTTGGCAGCCTTGATGAATTCATTCAAGTCCCTTCTGGTAACTAGACCATCAATGCTGGTCGCCCCATCCTTACTTTTCCATGTTCCTCCTTCATTTAAATCACTGATGAAAGCTGAATACATGGTTTTCCCTTCAATCGTTTGATGCTCAATCTTCTTGAGAAAACTTCTGGCCAACTTAATATCCATCACGCTTGGCGTCAGGTTGTTTCTTCTATGTTGTTTCTTAGCTTTCTTGTACTCAGGATGTGAGAAAATCAGAGCTCAGGTCGTGTGTGTGATGAACAAGCCCTTTAAGTACACACAAACGATTGTCATAGAACAAGAATCCATCCTTCCTAAAGTAATGTCCAGCAGCAAATTTCTCGCAAGACTTATATGCATCCCCAAAATCTTTGTCAGTTTCATACATACCTTTGAGTTGTTCAAATCTTAATTTCTTAGCATCAAGAGTGTTCAAGAGTACATACCTTCAGGATAGTGCATCAGCAACTATGTTTTCTTTACCTTGTTTATAGTTGATGACATAAGGGAATGTCTCAATGAATTCCACCCACCTTGCGTGTCTCTTGTTGAGCTTGCTTTGTCCTTTTAGATACTTGAGGGACTCATGATCCGTGTGTATCACACATTCTTTGGGCCAGAGGTCATGCTGCCATGTTTGTAGAACTCTTACTAAAGCATACAACTCCTTGTCATAGGTTGCAAAGTTGAGAGTTGCTCCTCCAAGCTTTTCACTAAAGTAGGCTATAGTTCTTCTTTCCTGCATCAAGACAGCACCAATACAAATTCTTGAGGCATCACATTCTATTTCAAAAGTTTTGGTAAAGTCAGGAAGTATAAGAAGGGGTGATTGAGTAAGCTTCTCTTTTAGGCATTGGAAAGCATTCTCTTGTGCTTCTTCCCACTTGAATCCGACATCCTTCTTTATCACTTCAGTTAATGGGGCTGCTATGGTGCTGAAGTCCTTGGCAAAATGCCTATAAAAGCCAGCAAGTCCATGAAAACTCCTACTTCACCTACTGTCTTAGGACTCGGCCATTCATGAATTGCTTTAATCTTTTTCTGGTCGACCTTTACTCCATCTGCACTCACAACAATGCCTACGAAGACCAAGTTATTCGTACAAAAAGTGCACTTCTTCAAGTTGGCAAAGAGCTTTTCCTTTCTCAAAACATTAAGAACAGACCTAAGGTGTTTTATATGATTTGTTATGCTCTTACTATAGACTAAAATGTCATCCAAATATACTACCACAAAGATGCCTATGAAATATCTAAGCACATGATTCATTAACCTCATGAACGTACTAGGTGCATTTGTTAATCAGAATTGCATGACTAATCACTCATGTAGACCATGTTTAGTTTTGAATGCAGTTTTTCATTCATCACCCTCTTTCATCCTAATTGGATGGTATCCACTTTTTAGATCAATCTTAGAGAAAATGCATGAGCCATGTAATTCATCAAGCATATCATCTAATCTAGGAATAGGGTGGCGATACTTCACAGTTATGTTGTTGATTGCTCTAAAATCAACACACATGCGCCAGCTACAATCCTTCTTAGGTACAACTAGAACTGGAACTGCACATGGGCTCAAGCTCTCTCGGATAAGGCCCTTCTCCATCAGTTCCTCTACTTCTCCATCTGTAGGCTCGACGGTTTGGAAGTGTTGATGCAGGAACAAAATCAATTTTATGCTCAATCCCACGTATGGGTGGTAATCCAGTGGGATTATCCTCTACAAACACATCTTCAAATTCCTGTAAAAGAGAGACAAGTTCACTCGGGTATGCCGTGGGAGATCAGTGATAGTTAGTAGTGATTCTTTAAAAACAAGCAATAAAACAGGAGTTTGTGAATAGAGAGTTCTTTTGATTTCTCCTTGTTTGGCATAGAAGTTATGCTTCTTGTTTTGATCTGGTTTGAGGTCGATCTCTTTCTTCTTTTGGAGCTGAAGTTGATCTTGTTGAACCTCCTTAGGAGTTAGAGGTACCAAGACAGTTTTCCTTCCTTTAAACTCAAAGGAATGGTTGTTTGTATATCCATCGTGTACCATACGTCTATCTTACTGCCATGGCTTTCCAAGGAGAATGTGACTTGCTTCCATTGGTAACACATCACACAAGACTTCATCCTCATATCTCCCAATGGCTAAAGGCATCATCACTTGACTAGACACCTTCATCTTACCTTCCTCATTAAGCCATTGTAATCGGTAAGGTTTTGGATGCTTTTGAACCTTCAGTCCCAACTTCTTTACCATTGTTTCACTATCAAGATTAACACAGCTTACATCATCCACAATGAGACTACAAACCTTTCCTTGCACCAAACACCTTGTATAGAAAAGGTTCTCACGTTGCTCAAGTTCCTCAGTCTTGGTTTGTATGTTTAGAGTCTTCTAGCCACCAACAGCCTTCCTTTCACTGGTTCTTCTTCCTCATACTCTCCTTCAGACTGCTCAAGAGCATACTCGGATCTATAATCCTCAGACTCATATTGTCCATTCTCAAGCAGAATCATGATTCCTTTGTTGTTGCACTAGTTGTCATAATGCCCTCTTCCTTGGAATTTGAAGCACTTAACATCTCTAGATCTTGAACTGGTAGCTTTGGCCTTCCCTTTATCTTCTCCAAAGATAGCACTTGATTTTGCTTCTTCTTTAGGATATGGCTTGTTCTCCTTAGTGTAGGCCGGCTTCTCCTCATAAGGTGTTTAAAACCTTGAAGTTCCATAGCAAGTACGAGAGTGTCCCTTTCTCTTGAGTTGTTGTTCCACAAGGATAGCTTTGTGCAACATCTCTTCTGACTCACCATAATGTTGCATCTCTACGTTGTCTTGAATCTCGCGGTTGAGTCCTCCTAGAAACCGAGACATGGTGGCTTCTCTATCTTCAGAAATACTTGCTCTAAACATAAGTAGCTCCATCTCTTTAAATTATTCTTCTACAGACCTTGATCCTTGGGTGAGCTTCCTTAGTTTCTGATTTAGATCACGATGATAGTGGCTTGGAACAAACCTTTTGCGCATAATGGATTTCATCTCTTGCCATGATTCAACCGGACACTCCTGGTTGCGTCACCTAGTGGTCACCAACTGATCCCACCAGCTCAATGCATAATCGTAGAACTCAGTGGCTGCAATTTGGATTATTTGAGCTTGAGTATACTTTTGATAATTAAAAACCAGCTCAATCTTCTTTTCCCACTCTAAATAAGCATCCGGATCAGCCTTGCCATGGAAAAGAGGTATCTTGAGCTTTAGTCCAGCAAGTTCATCCCTTTTATGTCTCCTTCCCTCATGATCACGCCTCTGCCTCCTCCGGCTATCTCTAGAAGAAGAACTATGATGGCATTCATAGTAGTTGCCAGTTTCTTGTGAACCAGCATATTCTCTCCAGTTTCTCCTTGATTATTCTTGCTCTTGTTATGTTTGATTGCCTATTTCTCTTCTCGATTCATGGCTATGGACTTCACCAGTGGTTTTTCTGATCTCTTGCCTCAATTAATCACGAAGCTCCTTCATGCTAACTTTCATCATTTCAGCCATGGTAGTTACCATAGTCTGTTGTAGTTGCTCGGTCATCTGTTCTCTTACCGGTTTGTTCCTCCGGACTAGTTTTGCAACTTCTTCTGATTCATGCACCATTGGTACCTGAAACAAAAGATAAACAATACTAAACCAGTAAGAAGTTCAAAACAAAACGATAGAAGAAAACAAAATTACTCAAAACCAAATTTTAAGAGAAACTTGATCAACAAGTAATAGAATTCAAATCGATAACTCATAAGATTTGATTATATTATAGATCAGAAACAACAAATGGTTATGGCTTAACAAAGATCAGAGTTATTTGGATCCAAGGATTAAATCAAAACACAACAAAACTTTTCACAATCCAGATCAACCAAATCATAACGTACAACACAAGGATTCGAAATTTTTTAATGGAAATTGGGATCAAAACTTTGGAATCGATTAACTTTAAGCAAATCAATCAAAGATCTCATAATTCAGGACAATATTAAGGATATATCAAGTGATATTACTAAAAGAAACAAGGATCGATAACAAGTACATGGGTAGATGAACCGATCAAAGAGTAGATCGATGAATAAGCACTTAGTTTTCTCAGTTGCACAACTCAAACAAACAGATCGATCAATATAACACACAAAGACAAGCAGATCACTCGACTAAACACACAAATCGATCAATAGTTTTAAGAGAATATGAAAAGATCAATCGGAAATACAAAGGATAACGAGAACTCCCCTTCCAGAGATGCTCTGATACAACTTAACACGCTCCTAGGATTCTTCTCTAGATTGTATGGGATAGATCCATGCATAAACCAATCAAAGACTTGAGTTTACCAAGGGTTGTGGATCGTATGGTGACACAATAGGCTGCGGATAGGCTTCTTGATACTCCTAGGTACTAGATCTGATATGACACACCAAACTAGAACCGTTAGACGCCGGATATGACTCACCAGCAAACTCTTTCACTCGACAAGGCAAGGAAAACAGACAAGACGGAAGTATTTAGGTAAAAGATAACTTGGTACCTTAAGGGTTTCCGGACATCACATATATAGAGACTTGTACATGCACAAGCTCTAGTAGGCGAAACAACACAAGTGAACACGCTCCCTTGGTTTTAAAAACATAACATAAAACCATAGGCTAAAAATAACATAAGATATAAATGTGGTCGGTCCTAATATGTATGCATATCATGCATATACTAAGATACATCAACTAGGTGATTTGTGAAGCAAACTAAGGCCTCGTTAAAAACCTATCCTTAGAAAACCCATTGGGACAAAACCAAAGGTAGGGAAAAACAGCACACTTGGATTGCTTGCCTAGTTGATGATCAGCTTGATAATAAAGTAGCTTGAATGATGGTGAGTGTGTGTTGGTTGATCAAGCTTCGAGCAATACAATGTTCTTGCATCCATGACCTCTAAAGTAATCCTCCAATAGCTTCCTTGAGCTTCTTTGATCTGGAACGAGTCATAGGTCCTTCAGGAATTGCTAAGGCATCTTCATCGGCTGGTTTTTCAATCATCTCATCATCTCCATTAGTCGACTGATCGATGATCATATCAAGTTTGGATGGGATGCAATGAGAGCACTGAAGTGGTACGGTATTTTGATGCGGATTGGGCTGGAGATATGATGGACAAAAAGTCTACCACTGGTTACTGCACCTTCATTGGTGGGAAACTTGTTACATGGAAGAGGAAGAAGCATGATGTGGTTTCATGCTCTAGTGCAAAAGCTGAGTATAGAGCAATGATGAAGCTTACAAACGAGCTGGTGTGGATCAAGGGTATATTGAAGCACTTGGGAATTGAGCAAGCCACGCCTATGACCATGCATTCTGACAACCAAGCAGCCATCCACATTGCTCCAACTAGGTGTTCGACGACAGGACAAAGCACATTGAGGTTGATTGCCATAAGTTGAGGTAAATGATTGTATCAGGAGACATCTTGCCTTGCTACACCCGGAGTAAAGACCACCTAGCTGATGTGTTCACCAAAGCGGCTAGGCATAACACCAATGATTCCATTTACACTAGACTTGGACTCATGGACCTTACCAGATGGAACTGAACACATTGCCATGTTGTTGCAGCAGCATCTTTGAATATGGCGCCAACATAATGATAACAACGGAGGATTCAAATAGCTTTTCAACTTTCATTTTGGTTTCATTTTTTTTTAGATAATTATGCATATTTCCTTTTTCAAATAAAGTTTATAATATCCTTTTCCTATTAGGGTTTTTCTTAAAGGAGAGGTTACATACACAGGGGTTAGGCTCCGATGTTTTCTAGACTTTGATAATTAAAAATAAAGTTTTTGCTTATTCCTTGTGAGATTCGATTATATTCATCTATCAAGAAGCTGGTGTCAAAGAAGCTATCGCAAGAAACTCTTTGATCGATCCAAGAATAGGTCTCTAAAACCCTAAAGGTTCTTTGACCGACCGTTCAACAGTTTGTACGCTGCGACAGGTTAGTATCAGAGTTTCGCTCTGCTCCTACGATTCAATGGTGTGGTTAAAGAAAGCTGTTCCTCCAACAGAGACTGGAATCACGTGACGAGCCGTAACAGATCTTCAAGCTCAAATCGAGAACCTTACAGCTGCAGTGCTCACCCAGAGTACACAGCACGCGACTCCGGAATTTCACCATGAACGAACAACCAAGCTGCTAACAACGACGGATTTTAGTAGGATGAAAATCCTTTGTCCCATCTTCGTCATCAATACCCTATCTGGAACCACAACAACAACAACGATTCATACTTTGATAATAAGTATGAAGATTTGGATAAAAAATTTTTTGACACAAGAGACAATGAGAACTCTTATGTTGTTCAACTTGGAGGTCCAATTTTGACGTTTACTATACAAAAGAAGAAGGAGAAAACTTACAGCAAATTTTTCATCCAATATTTGATGTGTTTGATCAAAACAACTCACTAAAGGTTTATGTGCAAAGCTTGGGCAATACCCATTTAGAGGGAAAAAGGTTCAGAAGCTTGTGGAGAGCTAGAACAAGGTCCAGAAGCTTTTGCAGAGCTAGAACAAGGTCCGGAAGGGGTTTATAATGAAGGAAGAAGACTTGGGAGAAGTTTGGAGGCAAATGGTCGATGTGAAAAATTAGGCTGTCTGTACCGTACGGCCGTACGGACCGTACGGACGAGATCGACCCAGAAAGTTCACACTCGACCATTTGGGAACATTTTGGGTTTTTGCAAAATTAGGGAAAAAAGTGTACGGACCAAACCCTAATACGTACACTCCCATGGCAGAACCTTGCTTCCCAAGTAATGAAGAACCATTGTTGGCCTCAAGAGAAGAAGCAAGGATCAAATGGCTTCTTTGGAGGATCTTGCGAGATGCCTTTTGTGTTGACCGTTTATGGATAAGGTATAGGCTTACCCGGACTGGAAAGGAAGAGGCCTAAACCTGGACTGATAACTGAAAAGGTTCATAGACCTTGGTGGCTGATTCTCATCCAAGTTACACCTTTGGCGAGCCAGGCTGTCCCAAAAGGTGTATAGCCTCTAGTCCATTCAATTCAAACCGAGAAGCCTGCTTCCCATGACTCCACATGCTTTGTTGAATATTAAGAAACCCTTGTATAGCTCATTTATCTATTTAAACACCTTGTATGTCGAGTATGAATAATAAGTTGAGAGTTTCTTCTCCTCTTCATAATATTTTAGTCTCTGGTTCTCTATACTCAAGTCTCTATCTCTCTCTCTCATTAGTCTCTTAATCTCTCATATAGTCTCTTTATTTTTTAGTCTCTCACGAATCTCTTTCATAATCATCAGTCTCCTTCTCCATTACATCTAGTCTCTTCTGATACATCTCCATTTCTGTTCTTCATCACTCAAGCACTTGATGTCTGAAAAATTTCATGGTATCAGAGCCAGGTTTCTTAGACTCCTGGTGAAGCTTCCGCAACAGTTACAAGCTCAAAAGATCACTCCTTTACAGATCCAGTTCATCCGGATCTAAATTTTACACCTTTGAAGAACAAGAAGACAGTTTAGCTCATACCGACATCAAGATGGAGTCTTCCAGAGCCATTGTCATTCCAGTGATCCTCAAATGTCCCAACTACCTTCTCTGGTCTCTCCTGGTGAAGACAGCCCTTGGTGGAAAAGGGTTAAGGAGCCATTGCATCTCCGATGCTCCAAACTCTTCCAAAGTTGTCGCCTCTCAAGAGAGTTCGTCCAGTGGTGATACTGGTTCTCTGACTGTCTCGGAAGAGAAGTGGCAACAAGATGACTTCATGGTCTTGTCCATCCTTCAAAGATCTTTAGAAATATCTATCCTTCAAGCCTACTCATACTGTGAGAGTGCTAAACAGCTTTGCGAAACTTTAAACAAGATATCTGGGAACATCTCTAACCTCAGCTGAATCTTTGAAATCAAAAGATCCATCAACAACCTATCCCAAGAGAATGAGGAGGTCACTGCGCATCTTAGAAAGTTAAGAGCCCTTTGGTCTGAACTAGAGATGCTGAGACCTCAGCCTATGTTGGATTTTAAGAGTGGTTTTGTTTGTGTGTGATAAACAAGCCTCTAATGCAGTGATGAACTCAAAATGAAGATGAGAAAGGGTTCTGGTTTACTTGAATCAGAATCAGAGACTAAATTGGATAGATTTGAAGATTCGATTCAAGAACTACAAACTTTTCATTTCTGAAGTGGAGAGGGGTTTTCCCCTTACTCCCTTGAAAAATTACACTCGACAGAGATGATATTATATAGAGAGATGAGAGCTACAACAAGGCTAAACCTAAGCATGTGAGTTCAACAAGACTAATTCAAAGACTTGGCCGGGAATGCACACATGCTTGGACAGGCTGTCCATGGCTGGTGCTCTTCCTTTGCTTTTGGCGAGTGGATAAGGTTATCCATAAAGCTCTTCCTTTTTTCCTTTGGTAAGTGGATAACCTTATCCAAACCTCAGCACCTTCAATGAAGCTCCCTTGGTCGAATATACCAAGGTATCTTCTCTTACTCGCCCAAACCTTCTCTTTAGTCCCAAGTCTTTGATCTTTCTCACAAACCTAACCTTCTTTGGATCATAAGCCTCGAAGCTTCCTTGGATTACAAGTCTTGTACATTTTAGGGTTCTATAGCATGCCCTAAAATTGCACAAGACTGAAACCACTTTTAGACATCAAATGGTCGAGTGTTGTTGATTATGGGTGGAGGTTGGTTCTTAGGGTTTGTACGGTACCGCCGTACGGCCATCCATATACCTCACCCAAACATCGACCATTTGATCCCTTCTCTTCACCACAGCTTCCTCAAGGTGTTGTAGAGTCTCTTGCACACTCACAAGCTTTCCACAGCCTTCTCCATTCTTGTTGCAGAAAATCTCTTCACACCACACTATCTTCTTTGCCCCATCTCATCTCTCGCAAGATAATACTTGTTCATTGTCATCTCTCCAAGTTAACAGTCTATTGACCAAGATGTGTTGAATGAAAGAACAGAGCAAGACAAGGTGTTTAGTCTGCTCTTGACCCTCAGTTCTACGTTCAATGACCTTATCAAACATATCCTAAGTTTTGAGAAGCTTCCCACGCTTGAAGAGGTGTGTTCCCAAGTCCAAAAGGAGGAAGGGTCACACGGATTTTTTTGAAGAAGAGGAGAGTCCTTTCCTTGCATAACAAGCTTAAGCATTTCATCAGTCCAACAAGGCGGTTTAGAAGAGGGAGGACATAAGGGGTCTTAAGTGCGAGCATTTCAAAAGGGATGGACACACCAAAGAGAGGTGTTGGGTATTGAACACATATATCAAACCTGTCAAGTTCAGATGAGCCGTGTCCATGGAGGTTCAAGTAATCAGCTCGGATTCCTTGGGTTGTAAGAAAGAATCCTAAATCCTCACTAAGAGCTTGTGTCTTTATTTTGTTGTGCATTGAGTGATGTTTGTGTCCCAGGATCTCCTGGCCTGTTTATTGCATTCTCTTGTGTTTCTGGTTGCTTATGCCATAGCTTATCCATCATAGATGTCTTGAAGCATTTAGAAGATTGTCTAAGCTCTTACATCATGGTTTTGATAATTTGTTTTGCATAACTATCACTGTGGTTGCTTAGTACTGTCTTGTGCTCTGCCATAGTTCTAACCATCAAGAATGTGTTGTAGAATTGAGTAGAATGTCTATGCTACGTGCATCATGAGTGTTAAAGCTGTTTTGCATTCAAGTATTTAGGTTAAGATTCAATTCCGTTCAGTGTGCCTTGATGATAATGGCATAGTTAATCCATCAGAGATATCAAGTAGGATTTAGAATTATGTCTAAGCTACTTGAATCAATGGTTTTGATTAAACTATTTCTCATTATCATGCCTAGTGGTGTTCTTGCATTATGTTTAGGTTGTTTTTCAATGAATCATATAATGGTTAGTTCATTTGGAATGAATATATTGCATTCATATAGTTGCTGTCTAAGATTGTTGCATTCATATATGGTGCATTTAAAAATCTAGCCTAGTTGGAAGTGCATTTTTCATGCTTGCATTGCATCTAGAGAAGTTTAAATTGCTCAGTGTTGTTCATGTGATATGCTGGTTTCAAGATTAATGCATTGTTGAGGCATTGGTGATCAAACCAGATGTGTGATCTTGTTTTGGTCCCAATGGGATGATCTAATCTTGCATTGAGTTGTGGTGATGTTAGGTACAAAGGAAGTGATACAGTGACAAACTAAACCAAGGTGACTTGATAATGGTATAAGGCCATTGCATATCATCACTAGACAAGTTAGTTCACAAACTACAAGAAGTGTAGTGTGATTGAGTATGCAATGAGGGGTTGATGCCATTGTATGATACCACTTGGACATATTAGTCCCAAAGTCTATAAGAAGTGTAGAGTGGGATATCATACAATGAGAGATTACCTTGTGAGGCTCTTAAATTGATTCAAACACCATTAGTTCCTGGTATAAGGAAGAGAGACAAAATTCACAAGGGTTAGGACATCAAGTCTTGTGAAGACTGATGGTTCCTTAAGACCATGGTACTGCATAAACTCAGCTCACAAGCTTAGCTCCTCCCCTAGTCTCGGAGTTAAGCTTGAGGGGGAGTCTTAATATACATGATCCATGGTCCAATATCAAGCCTTTGCAAGGACTTCAACAAAGGATCATATAACCGGGTCTGGACAGTGGCGTGTCTATGCAAAGAGGCTGTTCAGAGCAGTCTTGGTTGTGTGTGTATGAAAGGTCATTTCAATGCGGGATCTATGGTGAGGTGATTGAAACTTAAGCAGAAGGATCCACACAACCTCCCATCAAGTTGGTGTTGCCATGAAGAGGTTGCAACTGGCCGGGTGTGAGGGATTCAAGTGGTAAACCAGTCTCCCCTCATCCAAACAATAAGGGAGGTAACTTGAACTCAAAACTAATTCAAGTCAATCATCATTTCTTTCTTAAATCTCGAAATGATACTTAAAATTGTTGATTAGATTGGTTCAAATTGTTGTGGTTAAATGGAATGAGTACTAGTGCATTTGCCTTAGTTAAAACCATCATTGATATCGTGCTTCATTTAGAAGATTGTCTAAGTTGCTAGAATCACTGGTTTTGTTTAAACTATTGAGCCTTGCCTAAGTTGCTTAACCATGTGAACATTCTTGATAAGTACTGATGCACCTTCGGGATAATGTATCAGGTACCATTGCTTGAGCCTCACTGAAGATGACCATGGTTGTTTCCTAGCTTCTCTAAGGTGGCTGTAAAGTTAGTTGAGAGGGGGAGACCCAAACCGGGTCTATGAAGAGGTCAAGCTGAGTTTGATAAGTGTGCAAGCTGTGAAGTGTTTCTGCACATGTTTAGGCCACGAACCACAGTCATTTGTGTCCAGCCACACTGATTCTAAGGCACAAAGGCTCAATTGCCTATCCCTAGGCCTTGAAGGATCTTACTCTTTTCTTTATCATAGTTTTATCCCTAAGGAGGGTTTTCTTTGGTAAGGTTTTTAATGTGGAGAGACTTCAGGGTTCCAAGCTTGACTTAGGATCTCTAGAGTCAAGCTTGAGGGAGAGTGTTTACCTGAAGTGAGAAAACAACTCACTAAAGGTTTATGTGTAAAGCTTGGGCAAAACCCATTTAGAGACTGATCAAGATTTAAGGAGGGTCCAGAAGTTTATGAAGAGCTAGAAAAAGGTTCAGGAGGGGTTTATAATGAAGTAAGAAGACTTGGGAGAAGTTTGGAGGCAAATGGTCGATGTGCAAAATTAGGGCGTCCGTACCGTTCGGCCGTACGGACCATACGGACGAGGTCGACCATAAATTTCACAGTCGACCAATTGGAACATTTTGGGTGTGTGCAAAAATAGGGCAAAAAGTGTACGGACCAAACCCTAATACATACACTCCGATGGCAGAAACTTGCTTCCCAAGTCATGAAGAACCATTGTTGGCCTCAAGGGAAGAAGAAAAGATCAAATTGCATCTTTGCAGGATCTGGCGAGATTCCCTTTGTGCTGACCGTTTATGGATAAGGTTTAGGCTTATCCAGACTGGAAATGAAGGAGCCTGAACCTTGACTGATCACTGGAAAGGTTCATAGACCTTGGTGGCTGATTCTCAGCCAAGTTACTCCTTTGGCGAGCCAGGCTGTCCCAAAAGGTGTATAGCCTCTGGTCCATTCAATTCAAACCGAGAAGCCTCCTTCCCTTGACTCCACATGCTTTGTTAAATACATGGAAACCCTTGTATAGCTCAGTTATCTATTTAAACAACTTGTACGTCGAGTATGAATAATAAGTTGAGAGTTTCTTCTCCTCTTCATAATCTTTTAGTCTCTGGTTCTCTATACTCAAGTCTCTTTCTCTCATTAGTCTCTTAATCTCTCATATAGTCTCTCAAGAATCTTTTTCATACTCATCAGGCTCCTTCTCCATTACATCTAGTCTCA